>CAJHQP010011947.1:0-13625 GCA_905132765.1 Moricandia arvensis
ATTAGAAACACAATGACATTTTTGTTACTATACATAACTTTTTTTCTAATATATTGATATTCACTTCTTTATATTTTTCGTTATTTTTGAATGAAATTTTATGGAAGAAAAAACAATATTGTGTATTTATGTGGATGATACATACTATTTAAAATATCTCTCTCACAATTATTATTCAAATTACACAGTTTACAACATTAAATTATAATTACTGTTAATCATTTTAGATTCCCGACCTATTAAAATAAACACTAGGATTGGGCTAGATCAAAAATGATTTTTTTTGATAAACCTTTTGTTTTTTCTCATCAATTCATTCACTTAGATATGATATGTATTCATTAAAATTATCAAAGCAGTTTATCAATATTAACCATTGAAAAGGGAATGATGCATCAAAATCGTTTAAAATTGGTGGAAGCCTAAATTGTTGAGCTTGTAGAAATAACATTTTTATTAAATTTTACTCAATTTTACTTTCTACATAATTATTGAATCATGGTTGCAAGATTACAATCATAAACTGTCACTAAACCATTTCTTAATCTGTCTAAATTTATTTACACAACAATAGTTGGGCAACATTCTTTGTTTCACTCAACTTGAACTTCAATTTTTTTTCTTAATTTTTTTGTTCAATACGGCTACCTTTAAATTAGTATATGCTTCTAATTTATATAAAAAATCTACCATGTTAGTCGATTTGAATATATATTCCCTATTCAAGATCTACCACTAGATTTTCACAATACGTTCTTGAATATTTTCTATGATTCCAAATGCCAAAGTCCTATGTGCTATATTTACAGACAATCATATCTTTGATTTTGACATCCAAGTCTTGAGGATATCGATAAAAATCTTCTTACATAACTATTCATATGTGTTGTTTTTTTACAATTGTACTAGTTGAACACATAAAACTAGATGTTTATAATACAAAAAAGTAGTGAAAATAATACATTATTAACTACTTACATTTTTTTCTTTTTATGGCCGTGAAAACCTACAAGCATACTAAACGATGTTCAATATAATTGTGAAAAATAAAAATAATTTTTATAGATAATCATGCAAATATTTGACAAACTACTGCTACGATATTAGACCACAAAAAGTTTCAACCTATAATAGCCAATAGTATGCATATAAATATAAACCTTTTCCAAAATTATTAATGGACAATAAAATGTTTCACATATATTTGTTCTCCAAGGTTATCTTCGACTGACGCTAAACATTAGTGTTGCTTTTAATCAAAAACTTCTCCAAATCAACACTAAGGATCACATGTTGGGGCTATATCCATTATTGAAGTTATTAGAGGCCGACTACAAAATACTTGTGATAAATTTTGATGGGGTTGCTAAAAGAGAAGGTAAAATTCTCGTCTGCCAGTCATGAATACGGAAAATGATCAAGCTCAAGGTCGACATAAGCTTATGTATATGACACATAGTAAAAGGTAACCCCAAATATTGGAGGGCGGTGGTGGTGAGGTGTTGTGGTCCTGAAATCCTGGCTCAACCAGGTCTTCACCAAACTATCCAAAACGACCATATTGGAGATATCATCAACATATGTTCAGTACAAAGAGCATATCTCAATATCCAGAAGGAAATTTTCCATGAAACCAACTTTCCAAGACTACCAACTCATCCATGCATCACTGAGGCTTGGAATTACCAGAAAATTTTCAAGGATAAAGAAGTTATGAATTTTACAAGTTAGAGGTTTTTTAACCCGTCCATTCGCGAGTACATGTTTTTAGAAGACGATTCTAGCCCAGTGAAGGGACGATACGAACCAAATAAAATCATAGACTTAAGGATGGATTTCTTAGTTTTTTAAGAAGCCCATAATGAGGAGAAATAGCCACGAAAATTAGAAGTTATAATCAATTTCCCAAACCATGTCAAACAAGTTTTGCACTTGCTATATTTGGATGATCCGGGTTTCTCAACAAACCAAACTCGAGAATGGCAACCAGGAGACCGTATACATCATTCAGAAGCACACAACAACGCTTTAGGAACCACTAGAACACTCTGGATCAGGCGGATCCTAATTAAACAAAAAAATAGACCTGGTTTGCTTACATTGGTCAAACCAACATTATTTGAGGAAGGTTTTCTACTCCTTCAGTTTATTAGACCCAAACATATTTGTGGAAGCCAGTAAATACTCCATATCATCCAGAAAGTATCCTAGGCGTCCTACCATGTGCCAGTATTCCGAAGATTTGGAGAATCCTCTTGCACTCCAACTTGCCTTATTTGGAGCTTTGAACATTCAAACTCCAACAACTCTTTTCCATTCAGTTAATGGACGTGATAATCACATATAAAGAACCCATAAAGATCCCAAGGAAGCTCTCTTATCCCCTAAAACCGTACAAGTTCAAGAAAGATAAGATTCTTTACTTGAAGCCAAAATCCCACAAAAGCCTCCAATTGCTAGTTTTTAATTGCTTGATTTTCTTTCCTTAGTTTCGTAAACCTGAGGAAAGGCCACGACCTATATAATATCATTCTAGTTCATTGTAAAAATCACCCAATTATCAAAGTTCATAAATTTTTTTTTAGATATTATCAAAGAATGTATTTGCATAATATATCGGTCTTTAGGATTCAAAGTGTGATTTTTTGTAATTCTATTGATTTCGTGAGTCTAGTCTATTTGTGTGGTTCAAATATACTTAGTACAAAAGTTGAGAGGATTAATATAATCACGGATTAAGAGAGCCAATCATCTATCCGTTGCCCCCATCTCATCCATCGGCAAAACTTGAGAGTGACACACGTCCAGCAAGCAAAACTCCATTCCTTCCACCATCCGCCCATCCTTCTCATCTTGTCACCTTCTTATAATCTATTTTTTTATATATTTCAGTATCAGTCATATCTCATTTAAATTCCCTTTTTTTCCAGGTTTACCAAGCCGGTTTTAGTTATATGGACCACTAAATCATATCTCGAATTGGACAATATTAAGATTCCTCGACCATCCGGTCATTACATGATATGTGACCAAAACATTTTGGTATCATATCTCAAGCTTATTACTCAGGTAACATATATCCATGCATTCCATATTTGCTTGCATTTGTTTTTCCATTTAGAAATTGTAAAATCCATAAAAAACAGTTTCTGCATTTTTGTGTATGTTTTGTTCTTCTTAAAATTGCAAAACAGAAAAAGTAAGGTATGAGACGACTTTTTACTTGTTTTGATTCATCTTAGTCATGAAAAGAAAAGAAAATATTGTTTGCATTCATTTAGCTAATTTGTTTTCATTTAAGAAAAGTCAAAAAAATTTGCATTCCATATTTGTTTATTTTAAGTATTGCATTAAAAAGATAGCATTTTATTTTTTTCTATTTCATGCATATCACATACTGATTTTAAAAAATAAAAATAAAAATCGTTCATCTTAGTTTAATTCATTTTGGTCCAATCATACATATTTATTTGCATATTGTTATATTGTTGTTTAATTGTTTCGTCTTAAGAAAATTTCAAAAAAAAGTGTTTGGTTGTACTTCCATATTTTATTTTCATTTGTTGTTTCTAGCATCCCAGATTTATTTATTTCGAGCTTGCATCCAGAAAACCAAAAATAGAAATCATTTTAGTTTAGTTTATTCTATTCGGTTCATCATTGCATACCTCGGTTCAACTAAGATATTCTTGTAAATTTATTTGGTCGGACCACATTACCCATACCTCAACTGATATTTTGAAAATAATTTCAGGAAGAAATGGGAGAATTATACGACCAAACTCAACTCTGAACCAGAGGGTAAAAGCTGTTTGTGGTAAAAGCTGCAAACACACTTAGTGCCCGCCTTGATCGGTTGGAGCAGAGACACAATTCGGTTGAAAAACAGACACCAGGACAATGAACACACAGGAGGAAACATAAGAAGCAAAAGAAGCTGAATATGTGGAGCCAAAACCACCAGACCCCTCATGGAGAGCTACACAACAATACAAAAGGTAATGATTAACCCATTCAGATTACTATGTTAACCAAGTGCCATCTATTTATCATTTATCAGGAAGTACTTGGCAATATGAATACCTTGATTGAGAGAGAACCATGGATAATTGGTTTTCATACCATGGAGTACTAAAGAAAGATAGACTAGCCCATGCTACAAGCAGCTCTTTGGAAAAGAATATTCATGGTGGACAATAGTAGATTCTTCACAATGGAAGAGTAAAGAAGAGAACATCACCTACTGGGAAGATATGAACTGGTTCATGATCAAGAAGTATGTGACGAAAGAAATCAGAGGAAAATACCCAAGGAGATTTTCAATTGGTGGGTCTAAAGAGGCAAAGAGAGGTGTGCCATAATAAGGTCCTAGAAGCTTGATCCAACAAGACTATATTCGGTCTCAAACCAGAGGCACACGGTTATCTATGATCAATACCAACATAATGAGGTCTCAAAGTCCATGGAGAAAAAGAAAAGTGTTAGCCAGACCAAAGAAAAACCAGACAAACCGATAATTTAAGCAAGGCAAAGTAAGTCCTATACTTGATAAATTGGTTCATAAATCATCTCCCAGTGGTATGATTCACTTGTATTTTTCCAAGGGTGTTAAGACAGGTCTTGAGGTCCATAAAAACATGATCTGCACATCCTTGTTGTAATCAAAAGTTTTCAAAGATTTTATGTCCAAAGAACAACGAGATTTTAAACCCAAAGAAGGAGGAATCATCAAGCCAAGGTAAATATTCTAAATCTAAAAATCAAATGATCAGAAATGTTATAGATGTCATAAAAGGGGACACTTTTCTGGTACTTGTCCATCTAAGAAAATATTGAAAGAAACATCACTTGAAGAGAAAACTGAATTATCGAAATGGGTGATAGTTTAATTCAATATTGTTGTTTCCAAATTCTAGTTTCTTGCACTTGTCTTTGTCATAGGCTATTGTAATAAGATTTGAGGAGCATGAACCCAAAGGAGATAAACCAACAGCATTACCCTTGTGATGCACCAGAAGGAACACCAAGACAGAATGGCACCCATGATGCTTAATGAAGCAAAACCAGTTATAAAAATATCCCACCAAGATAAGTGTCTAATACCACTTATAGATACTGGTACTGACGTGTGTGTTCTTGGTACATGGAGAACAAATGAAAGCTATATGCTCACTGAAGTTCAAAGGAAAGGACCAGACTATAAGCTCAACCACGAACCACCACACAAGTGGAAATAAAAAATTGATCAATGGATTGTTCAAATGTCAAAACCTATGGTAAGTTTCAGTTTTAACCAACATTTTCTTAATAATTTCATGACAAGATTATTGCACTTGTTTTTTCCAAAAGAATGTGAAACAGTTTAGGAACCAAGGATAAGCACACAGACCAAAGGCAAGACACAATGACCTTCATGTTAGTAAATGCTGTCCAGAAACAATAGCAAAGAGAAGCTGAGCCGTTTCCATCCATTGTCAGCTTAAGTAAGGTAAGTATCTCTAATTTAAATTCGTCCTTAACACTTGATTATGCAGACATCATGTAATTGTCTTTGCCATAAGGATTTGATCCATGAATAAGAATAAGAGAAGGACATCCAAACCGAGATCAAAACTTACAAGAAAGGCAGCCAACCAACACGAGTTGTCCAAAGAAGAAAATCATTCTTCAACTTGTAGAGGCTATCAAAGTAAGTTTGGAACTTAAACATTCTGTTTATCATTGTACAAGTACAGATATATAGCACTTGTTTTTTTTTTCAGAATGTTGAGATTATTTCAAGTTGCAAAGAAGAAAGCTTCAAAGAAATCCCACCGGATAATATTTTGTTGCTTGGATAATCAACCTCAAAGATGGTCAGAACCGAGACTACCAGAAGTCTGAACCATAAAATCCAGAAGATATGAAATGACCATGTCTAGAGAAAAGGTGTAATCCTTTCCTATCTTCTCTAAGGAGAACCACCTGATGCACAACCCATTCCCAAAACCGAAACAATACTAAGGTAAGACTTTAGAATCTCAAAAGAGAGTGAGACCTGACTTGCTCTATCTTGTGCAGATTAAGAAGTTTCGAGGTCGAAACCTTTTCGAGACGTAGGGGACTTTGTGGTTCTGAAATTCGTGGCTCAACCAGAGCTTCAGCAAACTGTCCGAACCGACCATATTGGAGAAATCATAAACAGAGGGTCAGTCCAAAGAGCATATCTCATAAACCATCAGGATATTTTACATGAAACCAAATTTACAAGATGACCAACTCATCCATGCATCACCGAGTCTTGGAATTTCCTGAAAAGGTTCACATAGAAGACATTATGAATTTTACAAGTCAGAGATTTTTCATCCCGTCCATCCGCGAGTATATGCCTTTATAAAAATATTCAAGCGCAATGAAGGAGTGGCCCAGAACAAAGAAAATCATAGGCTTCAAGACGGATCTCTTAGCTTTCTAAGAAATTTAGAATGAGGAGAAATGGCCAAGAAAATTAGAAGTTTTGATCAATTTCTCAAACTATGCCAAACAAGTAATGCACTTGCCATATTTGGATGATCCGGGTTTCTCCACAAACCAATCTCAAGAATTGCAACCAGGAGACCCTCTACAAGCACTCCAAAACACCTTAGGAAGTACTAGACCACAATGGATCAGGCGGATCCCATTCAAGCAAAAAAATAGACCCGGTTTGCTTACACTGGCCAAACCAACATTATTTGAGGAAGGTTTTCTACTCCTTCAGTTTGGTTTGACCCAAAAAAATTTGTGAAACCCAGGAGATAATCCATACCATCCAGAAGGTATTCTAGGCGTCCTCTCATGTGCCAGAATCCAGAAGATTTGGAGAACTTCTTGCACTCCAACGTGCCTTATTTAGAGCTTTAGACATTCAAACTCGAACAGCTCTTTTCCAATTAGTTAATGGACGTGATCAGCACATATAAAGCACCCAGGAAGATCCCAAGGAATCTCTATTATCCCCTAGAACAGTAAAGGTTCAAGAAAGATCAGATTCTTCACTTGGAGCCAAAATCCTACTAAATGCTCCAATGATTAGTTTTTAATTACTTGATTTTCTTTCCTTAGTTTTGTAAACGCAATTCTGATTCAAATTAGTGAATTACTGGAAAAGTAATTACTTGATATTTAACGTAATTCTGATTCAAATTAGTGAATTACTCTCTCTTAAGGTTTTCTTAACGAGCAAAGAAAATAACAAATGGAAGAACACTGGTAACAACACTCCTCCGACTTAGAGAAGCAGCTATACCTCATTGGGGCTCGGATTGAACCTGCAATATACTAACTTACTCAAACCGAGCTTTTTGTTCACTATAATGTACTTTGTCTCTTTTTCTCTTTATCTATTGGCTGATCACCATTAAACTTCTCAACTCAAGAGTCTGTCTAATCAACTTATAGCTCAGTCGATTCACATCTGTGTGAAATGCACACTTGGCTAGTGAGAGAAGGACACATGTACATTCATAGGTATACTCATGACTTCTAACTCGAAACAAGTCTTAGGTATACTTAACTATTTAAGCTTCTTTTCTTAATGCAAAAGACTCGTTTATTTCTTCACTGGAGCTTATGACTAGATGATGCATACTTGGAACCACTCCAATTCCTGTAAACACGTAGTCTCAAGAGATCTCAGCTTAGTGATCCGAAGGTGGTGTGATGGGTAGAGGTGGAATGGTGGAGAGATACACTAACTCAATCAAATGAATTAACATGGGATTTGAATCACTCAAACAAACACTGATCTGCGGCTTCTTTAAAACTTACTTAATTACTTAAAAGAATTAGAAAAAGAAAACAGAAATACTCAGTCTTGTGTACTAAATAATACTTTTATTAAACTTTAATATGATCAAGGGTGCTTTTTACAAATGATTATAGATCTTATAAAAAGTTCTTACATGACTTAACCAGCGTCATAAACATTAAAATATGTAAAAATAATGGCAAAGAGCCGTAGGATAATTATGAGAGATTCGGCTAAAAGAGGAGGATGTTATGTCACCTTAGTATCTAGACGGTTTGAGATGATAAATAAGCTTTATAGAACTCACTATGTAACCACTATCTAACACCTTTCTTAGATTTATTGATTGCAAGATATAATTGATGAAAATACTAAAAGTAGATCACGTGCAAGTAACATTCACATTTGCTAAGAATGTCTGAAGGAACCAAAGTTAACTTCCAACTTATCAACTTCATTTGTTTGTTTTAGGGTTTGGTATACACTAGACGAAATTCTTTTTGCAAGCCTGGAAAGTAAAAGTCTGTGTGTTTTTGGTTTCCTTCTCTCTCTCACTTTCTCTCTCTCTCTCTCTCTCTCTCTCTCTCTCTCTCTCTCCCCCCCCTCTCTCTCTCTCTCTCTCTCTCTCTCTCTCTCTCTCTCTCTCTCTCTAACTTATCAACTTTATTTATTTGTTTTAGGGTTTGGTATACACTGGATTGAATTCTTTTTGCAAGCCTGGAAGGTAAAAGTCTGTGTGTTTTTGGTTCCCTTCTCTCTCTCTCTCTCTCTCTCTCTCTCTCTCTCTCTCTCTCTCTCTCTCTCTCTCTCTCTCTCTCTCTCTCTCTCTCTCTCTCTCTCTGTCTCTGTCTCTCTCTCTCTCTGTCTCTCTCTCTCTCTGTCTCTCTCTCTCTCTCTCTCTCTCTCTCTCTCTCTCTCTCTCTCTCTCTCTCTCTCTCTCTCTCTCTCTCTCTCTCTCTCTCTCTCTCTCTCTCTCTCTCTCTCTCTCTCTCTCTCTCTCTCTCTCTCTCTCTCTCTCTCTCTCTCTCTCTCTCTCTCTCTCTCTCTCTCTCTCTAAATTATCAACTCTATTTGTTTGTTTTAGGGTTTGGTATACACTGGATTGAATTCTTTTTGCAAGCCTAGAAGGTAAAAGACTGTGTGTTTTTGGTTCCTCTCTCTCTCTCTCTAACTTATCAACTCTATTTGTTTGTTTAGGGTGTGGTATACACTGGATGATTTGAATTATTCTATTTGACCAAGGATCCTAGGAAGGTAAAATGTTCGTGGAGTTTTTGGTTCCCTTCTTCCTCATACTCTCTCTCCTCTCTCCGCCTCTCTCTCTCTCTCTCTCTCTCTCTCTCTCTCTATCCTCTCCGTCTGCGTCTTCTCTGCCCTCATGCTCCATTTGCCCCTGATCGTCTCCTCTGCTTTCTGTTCGCTTCTCTCTCCTTCTTCTCCTCATCTGCTGTCTCTCTTCCCTCTTGCCTGTAGATGACGCCTAGTAATCAAACAGTCTCCATGTAATTGGTACTCATCAAAGTGGTCTTTTATAGGTTTTGCACTGTATTACTAGCCCATGGTTATACACTGTTATATCCGGCCTCCATGTGTGCGTCCTTAGGAGGAGAACCCACTAAGTCCTTAAGTAAAACTCGTGTCCAGAAGAATGCTTCTTATAACCAAGAGTAATTGATCAATGGTGTAGACCGTTTTTGGAATCCTACTCTCTCATAGAAAAACTTCATGCAAAACACACATAGAAGTTAATGTTATGCGATATAAACCAACGGCCTTTCGGTATAAACTCACTGCATGAAATTCTGCTTTTTGACCCACGATAAGAACCGGGATCGAACGGTAACAGAGTCATGCGGTGTTTTATCTGGAGCCTGATTCCCTTTCTCTCGTCCTACTTCCGTTCTCTCTCCCTCAACCGCCAATCCAGCTTGTGTGGCTAAACTCTATCAAATTGCAACTTTATATGATTGAATGCAGCTTCCAATCTAGCCTAATGCCTAACTGTAGGTGCTTTTCGGTTTATACACTGGGATACTGACAATTCTTTGCAAGCCTGGGCAAGGGAAAAGTCTGGTTGTTGTTTGGGTCCCTTCCTCTCTCTCTCTCTCTTCTCCTCTCGTCTCTCTCCATCTCTCTCTGCTCTCTCTCTCCGATCGAGTATGGGCCAATCAAGAATTTACATCAGATGTCAATCTGCGTCCGTCTCTGCCCCCTCTAACTTATTCAACTTTACTTTTTCTTTGTTTGTAGTTATTGGGCATAACCTAACACCATGAGACTGGTATACCTTGAATTTCTTTCTGCCAAAGCCAGCGACATTGGGAAGGTAGAAAGTGCGTAGTGGTGTGTCTTTTTGAGGTTTGCGACACCTTCTCTCTCTCTCTTCTACCTCAGCTACCTTCTCATCTCTTCTTAATGGTTTTCTATGCTATAGGCCCATGTTGCAGTTCCTTGTCTTTGACTCTTGTCTTGATGGAATTGACAAGAGAAAAAGAGCCCTATAAGCTTTAGTCAATGGTGCGTGCCACGTTTCCAAAGAAATTGCATGAAGGAGAAGCACCATGACTACAGCTGACCAACCCCTCACACGCCCATTCCTCAATCTTGAAGCTCCCAGCAACAAAACCCCATATAGTAAACTGCCCATAGTTTCCTAGACACTCTACTCTCCACTTTTTCATTTCCTTATAGGCTGGATGAGGGAGTAGGGGTAATCACTCAGTAATTCGGCTATATCAAATCCAATAATAACGGATACGACAATTCTATTAAAAGGTTCATTATACTTTTAGTGTTAAAAAGTTCTGGGGGATTCTCTCTCTCCCATTCGATCTCTCACTCTGCTTCTCCCGTCTCCCCTCTACTCTTAGTAACGTGTCTGCTCTGCATTCCCTCAATGCTTTCTCTCATCATTCACTTCAAGCTAACGATCTGTCCTGCAACCTCACCACTCCCCTCCTCAACCTAACAATATATCAACGCTTAATATTTTTGTTGTTGAGTGCCCGATAATTGTATAAGGGTTTCGGCCATTAAGGTTTTTAAGTCATATAATACACTGGATGGAATTGAATTCTTTTTGCAAAACCTTAAAGGTAAAAGGTCTCTGTGTTTTTGGTCCATCCCTCCTCTGCTGTCGTCTCTCTCATCCCTCTCATCTTCTCTCCCTCTCTCTCTCTCTCTTCCTCTGTTTACTCACTTTCAGCTCGTCTACTCCTGCTCCGTCTCGTATCTCTCTCCGCTGTCTCTGCTCTCGTCTCTCTCGTCTCTGGCGCTCTCTCTCTCTTTCATCAATCTTCTCCCTCTCTGCTCTTCTCTCTCTCTCCTTTCTCTTGTCTCTCTCTCTTCCCTCTCTCTGAAAAACTTTTAAATGCAAAATTTTCTTATTTGTTTTTTAGGCTTGTTATTACATGGATTGAATTTCTTTTTGCGGTAAAAACCTGTTTGAAGGCTTAAAAAGTCCTTCACGCAGATCATTGTCAATGTACTGTTGGCAATGATGTGTTAACCCGGACGCTTCCCTTCTCTCAATCTCTTCCTCTAACTCCGTTCTATACTAAACCTTTTGATTAGTTTGTTTCTCGAGCGTGTGGATTTGGTATGTGATCACTGTGAATAGTGAATTCTTTTGCAAAGTGAGCCTGGAAGGTGTTATAAAATTCGGACGTTACAATTTGTGTTTTGTTCTAGGCGTATTTTGTCCCTATTCTCTCTCGCTCTCTCTAACTTATGAGCAACTATTGTTTGTTAGCATTTTTCTTTTTATTTAGAGGTTGAGGTAGGTTATACAGCTAGAGTTGAATTTACCTTTTTGAAAAGACCGGAGCTCGAAGGTAAAAGTCTTCTGTGTTTTGTGTTCCGCTGTCTTCTCTCTCTCTTTTCCTCATCTCTTCCCCTCTTCAATAAATCTGAACTATATAAAAATAAGCAAGTAAGCACTTAGTGATTGGGTTAAACTGTCTTTAAGGGTGTGGTAGGGTATGACATGGAAGTTTGAATTTCTTTATAAAATTTTTTTATTTTTGCAAGGCCATGGAAGCGGTATAAAAGGTCTGTGTGTTTTTGGTTTTCCATTCTCTCTCTCGTCTGCCCCCTCCAATCATCTCTACTCTCTACTCCTTTATATCCCAGAACTCTCTCTCTACAATATATTAATCTTGGCTCACTCCTCTCTCTCTCTACGTGCGTTAACATTATCAAACCTTTTATTTGTTTGATTTTAGATTATTCTGGATACCTGTTCACGAAGTATAAATTCTTTTTGTCCAGTACGTGACCACAGATCACACAGGGCGAAAGACAAGAGAGTCCCTAATGAGTGATGGAAGCGATAAAAGGCATCTATGATATACGTAGTTTTTGACTTCCCTTCCTCTCTACTCCTAATCTCTTCTCCCAGCTTTCCCGTTCTCCATCTCTCTTCTAAACTTCTTTCTATCTCCCTTCTTCCATGATCGGCAGACTCTTCTCTCGCTCATCTCTCGCTGCTTCTACTCTTCTACTTCCTCGTCTCTCAATTCTTACTGCGGGAGCTGAGCCAAAGAATTCTCCCTGCCACCATCTACGTGTGCAGAACCCTCGATCTCCCCATTAAGAGTAGTGTCCATCTTTCTCTTCTTTCATGGGAGCTCAGCTCTCTCTAATCTTCTCGATACAATCGCTCACCTCTTCGTCTACTTGGTTCTCTCCCTTCTAATGATTCTTCCAAGATCATATCTCGTTAATTTTTGTTTCTCCATGACTTTAAGTAGGGTTCCTGCACCCCATGCTTAGTGACGAGTCTTGGAAATCTTTGTAATTTGCATTCTATCAGTCCCTTTTTGTTTTCTTTATGGTGACGCAGCCTGGCGCAATGGAAATGGTGGTCAAGAGAAATCGTTGAGTGATATTCTAAGAAGCCTATATTCGAGAGAATTAGAGTGTAGTGGTTTTTGGGGTCCCCTTCTCTCCTTTTTTCCGATGCCTCCCGTTGGAATTTACTCTACTCTCATCACTCTCTCGTCTCCTCACCTGCTCGTCTCTGCTTTCTTTTCGTCTCTCGCTCTTCTATATCCTTATCTGGTACTCGTACCTAATCTACTCTCATTACTCTCGTCTCTTATATTGTTTATCGTCTAGCTCTGCGTTCTCCCCTTCTCTCTGATCTGCTCTGCTCGTCTCTTTCCTGACTCCATCTCGTGCTTGCTCTGGTTCTGGCTCGTCTCGCTCTCTACAGCGCGGAACGCCTCTCTATCTATGGCGGCTAGATCTCATCGTCCTACTCTCTGGAGGCGAAAACATCTCACTATCGACTGTCATGGGTGCTAGTTAGCAACCAGTCCACCGATCTTTTGTTCCCCAAGAAGGTGAGCTGCCCCTCTCTCTAACCCCTCCATCTAATACAAACATATCAACTTTATTTGTTGTTTTAGCGCGTATCTAAACGGTACACTGCGCTGATTGAATTCCTTGATTGTTGCAAGCCATATGAGAGAGTTAAGAAAGTTGGTCGTGTGAGTTATATTTGGTACCTATCTCTCTCTCGTGGTTCTCTCATCTCTCTCTCCATCTCTCTCTCTCTCTCTCACTCTCTACTGCTCTGTCTCTCTCTCTTCGTACTCTTTCATCTCTCCATCTATCTCTCTCTCTCTTCCTACTCTTCTCTTTTCTCTCTCTAAATCTTAGCCACCCTCATCTACTTATTTACATGATGATTTCCTTCCTTCTCTCTCCCTCCGTTCTTTCTTTTCCCTCTCTACTCGTCCTCTCTCTCTCTTCCTCTCTCTACCTCTCTCATCTCTCTTTTCTATATCTCTCTCGCAGTCTCTACCCCTCTACTCTCTCCTCTCTCTCTCTGCCCGTGCCTATCTCATCATTC
>CAJHQP010011948.1:0-13623 GCA_905132765.1 Moricandia arvensis
TCGTCATTTGGTTCAGCTTCTCTGCTTTCTTCAGCGGCTGGGGAAGGAGAAGGTCTCCTTTGTTCCTCATTGTTTGAGGATGGACTGATGCCTAGATTTTCCAGTATGATTCTCAGGTTGCTTGCCCTATCAGATGATCCATGTGAGAGGTCCTTAAGATTTTCCCAACTCTTCTCATCATAGTATCCCTTTGATTCCACAAACTTGACATCTCTTGAGACCATTACTCTTCTTGATTCTGGTGAGTAGCACTTATACCCTTTTTGTGTATGGGAATACCCAAGAAACATGGCCTTAATACTCTTAGGTTCTAGCTTGTTTCTCTGTTCACCTGGTGTCAAGACATAGCACACACACCCAAACACACGCAAATGATCAATAGGAGGTTTTACTTTGTTTAATACCTGGAATGGAGAAGTATCTTGGAGGATTTTGGTTGGGATCCTATTGATTAGATAGCATGCTGCCACTACAGCATCTCCCCAAAATCTCTTAGGAACATTGGTGTGAAACATCATGCTTCTTGCAACGTCCATAAGGTGGCGATTCTTCCTCTCAGCCACTCCATTTTGTTGTGGTGTATATGGGCAGCTTGTTTGATGAATAATCCCATGCTTTGCTAGGTGGTGTTTGAAAGAATGGCTTGTATATTCTCCACCATTATCAGACCTGAAAATCTTTATCTTGGAATTGAAATGGTTAGTTACATAGTTTTGGAAGTTGATAAACGCTTCTAACACTCTATCTTTGCTTTGAATCAAGGTGAGCCAAGTATATTTTGATTTTTCATCTATGAAAGTAACAAAGTACTTATGGTTTTCTCTAGAAGCACAAGGTGCTGTCCACACATCAGAGTGAACAAGATCAAAGCAATTCTCATAGATAGTCCGAGACCTAGGAAAAACAGATTTGCAGTGTTTACCAAGAATGCATGCCTCACAATTTTCATTTTTAAAAGATAGATTAGGTAACATCAATCCTAAGGCACGAGAATGAGGGTGACCCAGTCTAGCATGCCATAACACATCACTAGCTAAAACAGAAGCAGAATTAAAAGCACAAGTGAAATCTGATCTAAGCTTGGTGTCTTTGAGCACATACAACTCTCCATTGCTCACACCTTTTCCCAGCATCTTACTGGTCTTAATATCCTGAAAGCACACATCATTAGGACTGAAAATAACCTTGCAATTCAGATCATTAGTGGCTCTTTAAACAGATAATAAGTTAGATGTGAAAGTAGGCATGTAAAAAGCTTGAGACTCTTTATTAAACAGATTCAGATTTCCTATTCCCTCAATAGGTATTCTATCACCATTTGCAATCACTACACTACCTAGAGCTGGTTTGACATCACTAATGAGTTTAACATCCCTAATCATATGGTGAGATGCTCCTGAGTCAATTATCAAAGGTCTAGTAGTTGGTGATGCAGTGTGAATAGAATTTAAAGCATTAACACTAGTGTTACCAGAATTTGCATTGAGAGCCTTTATGAGGGCCTCAATGTCTGACTTGCGGATGAAGGCATCATCATTAGGAGGTTGAGGGATGGCCTGAGAGGTAGACCCAACCGCATGTGTTGTTGAGATCATGGCTCTCCCATCTTCTCCAATGCGCATAGAGACATTGGCTGACTGTGTGTCTTGAGCTCTTGCTTCATGAGCCCTGGTCTGATTGAACTTAGGCGGCCTAAGATGGGGGTGTAGAATCCAGCAGTTGTTCTTTGAGTGACCTTGCTTCTTGCAATGCTCACAAGTCATGCGCTTATCCCCTCCTGGCTTAAAGTAAGCTTTGTTTGCTGAGGCAGTCTCCATCTTCTCAGCTTTGCTGGCCATAGATAGTTCTCCTTTACCACCAAACAGCCCATCAGATCCTTGTTCTTTCTGTAGTTGAGCACACACATCATCCAGACTGGGCAGCTCCTTAGCTCTTAAGATATGTTTAATAACATCATTAAAAGTAGGATTAAGAGTCAGAAGCAACCCAAATACTTTGTCTTGCTCACGCCTTTCATTTAGGATTGTGGGATCAGTGGTGTTTGGCCTCAGCATCTCAAGCTCAGCCCACAATGCTCTGAATTTCCCAAAGTGCTTGTTGAAATCCATATCCTCCTGATGCAAGTTGTTGATGGCTCTTTTTACTTCAAACACTCTGCTGAGGTTTGAAGTGTTACCATATACCTTTTGTAAGGTATCCCATAACTCCTTTGCTGTCTCACAGTAGGAGTATGCCTCCATGATGTGGGTATCAAGAGAGCTTTGCAATCCGGACAGCACCATGAAATCCTCTTGAATCCATTTGCCTTCATCCATCACTACAACCTCCTTGCCATCTTCTCCTTGGGTGATTTGCTTTGGTGCCTCACTGGAAGTGATGTGCTCCCATAAACCTCGACCCCCAAGGGCTGTCTTGGCCAATCTTGACCAGAGTAGATAGTTAAGACCTTTCAGAGTAACCGGAATAATCACCATCTTGTGTTGCTCCATCTTTTACTTCCAAAGGTTTAAGAAGAAATCGTCCAGAACTGTTTTTCTTACTTGCTGGATGAATGAAATTATGAGGTGAAAAAGAGAAAATAAACCGAACAAATGAAAGAGAAAGCTTAGAGAAGTAGATTTGCGGAAGAAAATTGGTGTTTAGGAGCTTGAATGCTCTGATACCATGTAAGAAAATGAAGAACAAGCTTAAGAACAGAGAGAGAGAGAGTTGAATCCGTGAGAGAGAGAGAGAGAGAGTGATTTTCGTGTGCAAGAGAGAGAGAGTAAGAAGGAACTCTTTTCTTTAATTTTCAAATGCTTACAAGAGGATTATTAATAGCCTAAGGCTTAACTTAATGGGGAACAAGACAGAAAATAAAGTGGAGACAAAGGTAAAAGTGTGTTTGGTCTCCAACAGCTAGATTCTCATTTGAATTTGAATTCAAATGCAAATCTGATCTTCAAGACTGTTCAAGACCGTTTCCTTGTCATTGGGAGAGTTCCCACACGTGCTTATACTTAGGCAGATCAGATGCTTGCCTTAGACTCCAAGTTAGGTCACTCAGAAGTTCTACTTGTCTTGCAAGTCACGTTTGAAGACTAGGTTGTACAGAGAGACTTGTTCTTCAAGTTAACAACCAGTTAACTCAACTGCGGCTTAATTCAAATTCATCTGTTTCCCTCTAGCTTCTTATCTCAACAACCAGATGTTAATCTGATCTTTATTTCATCCTTTTTATGTCTGTGTCAATACTAAACACATACACAACACAACCAGAAATAATTTAAGCAATTAAACAGGCTCTTATTAGAGTTTAGGAGGTTAACTTACAACCAAGGAACCTGAGCTAGTTCCTTGAACCTCCATGGCTGTGAATCACTTGAATTTGAAGGGCTTGTGGTGTGGATTGACTGTCCAATACCTCCTCTTCTTGATTCTCTCCTTCTGGTCAAGGAGACACTTCAAACCCCTCCTGTTCTCTTGCTGGTCGTGGGTTTTGTTGGTCAGAAACAGAGCTTCAGCATGGCTGGCCAGAATATGATTAGAACAGCTTAGCTTTAATGCTTCTTTAGTGACCTTTCTCCAAGAATGGTTTCTTCCATGGATTATCTTCAGCATGGACCAGATGAGGTGGTTTGGCTTCTTCTTTGGACTCCTTGAATCTACTGAAGTCGCCATTTCCTTTGAGCTCTCCATCTTAGAGAGTTTGGACCAGTGGACAATAGAATGTACCAACTGGTTTTGCAAGAAACAGAGCTTGAAACTGAAACTTTGATGAAGCTTGCTGGACTGGGCTGAAGCTTTCTTGAGTTACAGAGACTTGTATACTGTCCTATCTTGAGTTCTGGAGAGATTCTTCCCACTTGGAAGACCTTTTGACCAGTGGATAAAGAGATGTAGCAGAAACTGTTTTGGAGACAGTTTTGAGAAGATGATGATTTGCGGAAGCTATGAAGGTTTCAGGAGCTTGGAAGCTCTGATACCATGTGAGAATAGACAGATTCTGGTGTGTGAGTGATGTAGAAACAGAATGTGGTCGAAATTATAGAGAAGAGACTGATGAGAGTAAAGGAGAATCAAGGAGAATGCTGCTGGAGAACTAAGAGATTAAGAGAGTATTAGTGAGTATCTGAGAGAGATTAAGTGAGAGTGAGAATCACAGAGTATGGACGAGATTAAGAGAGTAAAGAGTGTGGGGAGAGTGAAGTAACAAGAGAATATTGAAGAGAGAGAGAGAACTCTCCTCTGCCTTAGAGGTTTCACAATACACATGGGGTGGCTATATAGCCAGATTACAAATTGCAAGAGAATAAATAAATATTAAAGTACAAATCTACTAAACAAATATTATTTTAGGGTTTCTGATGAAGCCAGGAGGATGCAGCCAAGGTGAATCTCGACCAGAGGGAGCAGATAGTGACAGGAGAGATATGGGCACAGTCTGGTTGAGTGAAAGTGACAGGTCCAAACTGCTTTCTTCTTAGGCAGAACATGTGACTTTTATTCTTAATTAAATCTCCACTTGCCTCAGCTCTCTTCAACGGTCTGATGCTCCATTTAAACTTCAAATATGCTTCAGAATATTAATCTGGATGAGTTCCCACCTTCCTTGCCTTCCAAGTCACTCTAGGTTAAGTTTGGTTACTTGGAAGCCAAGACTGTACGGACTGCCTTGTGTAGCAAGGTTGTACAGACCAAACTCTTTTCAGGTATCTATTCTTCTCTTTGTTTTCTTTATCTCTCAGATCAATGGACCACACTCAGCCATGCTTCTTTCTTCTCCATTCTAATAATGACTTATTTCACAAGACTGTATGAACCAGTCTCAACTTGGAATATCCGGATCACTCCATCTTCTTCTTCTTTTTTTCTTTATTTCTTTGTATCATGAACCAGCTTCTTCTTCTGGTCATTCTCTTCTCTATCTCAACAATGGAAGCCATGACTGCTCAACTAAATCAGTCCATGGTAGAAACCATGACTGAGATGATGAGGACCAACCTCAATGAGATCCGGATAGAGTTCAGAGAATAAGTAAGAAGAGCTACTGGTCAAGGAACCAACCGAGAGACTAGGAGAGAAGAGAGACCTCATGAAACTCGACAAGAGCATGCTGGTTCTGAGGAGACAGAAAACTACTATGAACATATCAGTTCATCATCAAGACAAAGCCAAAGAAGACATAGGCGTGGACAAGAAGGAAGGACAAACCAGAGAGAAACTTGCTGGTTTGAAGATCAAGATACCCCCATTCCATGGCAAAGCTGATCCGGATGCCTACCTTGAGTGGGAGAAGAAGATTGAGTTGGTCTTTCAGTGTAAGCAGTACACAAACCACAAGAAGATTCAAATAGCTGCTACTGAGTTCTATGACTATGCTCTAAGTTGGTGGGATCAGTACATCACTAACCGTAGAAGGAATGGAGAGGAACCAATTGAGACTTGGACAGAGATGAAGTCTATCATGCGCAAGAGGTTTGTTCCAAGTCATTACCACAGAGACTTGCATCACCGGCTCAGAAAGCTTACTCAAGGTTCAAGATCAGTGGAAGAGTATTACCAGGAGATGGAGTTGCTCATGTTAAGGGCTAGCATATCAGAAGATAGAGAGGCAACCATGTCAAGGTTCCTATGTGGTCTAAACCGAGAGATACAAGACAATGTTGAGATGCAACATTATGTGGAGTTAGAGGAGATGCTACACAAGGCTATTCTTGTGGAGCAACAGCTCAAGAGGAAGGGACATTCACGAGCCAACTATGTATCCAACCGGTTACACAACACCAAGGAAGAGAAGTCACCTTACCCCAAGGAGTCTAAACCATACCACAAAGACAACAAGTCATATCCAAGACAAGAACCAAACCAAGCAGTGCTCTTGACAAGGGTAAGGGCAAGGTTGAGGCTTCTAGTTCCAGAACTCGTGATGTCAAGTGTTTCAAGTGCCAAGGACGAGGTCTTTATGCCAATGAGTGTACCAACAAGAGAGTCATGATCTTACTGGAAGATGGTGAGTATGCCTCAGAAGATGACAACACCGAGTCTGACCAAGAAGAGACTGAAGAAGAGCATGAAGAAGGACCAGTCCAGGGGAAGCTTTTAGTAGCTAGAAGGCTTCTAAGCTTGCAAACCAAGACTGGGGAGCTAGAGCAACGAGAGAACCTATTCTATACCCGGTGCTTGGTGCAGGGAAAGGTTTGCAGCCTCGTAATTGATGAAGGAACTTGTGTGAATGCTGCTAGTGAGACAATGGTCAAGAAGTTGGGATTGAAGGTTCAGAAGCATCCGAAACCTTACCGGCTACAATGGTTGAATGAAGAAGGCAGCATGAAGGTTTCAAGTCAAGTTCTCATTCCTTTAGCTATAGGAAGATATGAAGATGAAGTCTTGTGTGATGTGTTGTGATGCGTCCCTAGGATGCTCTTTGGTTGATGGGAATGGATAATCCTTGCAAGAACGAATCAGAGACTCAAGTTCTTCAAGGCGTGTGGATTGAATGGTGACACAAGAGGGATGGATGATCTCTTGATACTCCTAGGCAACTGATCTGGATATGACACACCAAATAAGAAGCCCTTAACTCTGGATATTACACACCAGAAACCTTCAACTCACTTTCTAGAGAGAGAGAGCCGTCAAGAGAGAAAAGAACTCGAAGTTTATTGATTGCTTGAGTACAATAGGGTTAGGAGAACCCTTTAAATAAAAGAAACCAGAGAACAGGCTCTCTAGGGTTTCGAAAATAATAAAAAGGAAAACTATAGTTTAAAAATAACATAAGCTTTAAAATGTAATAAAATGTGAACTTCTGCTAGTCTTGGGCCGAGATAGAGCCTAAGTGATGTGTAAGACAAGTTGTGGCCTCGTTAAAAACCTTCCTCCGGAAAACCTCGTGGGACAAAACCAAAAGCAAGGAAAAGAGCACGCACCAAGTGTCTTGCCTAGACACTAACTCAGCTTGATGTAGAGATGTCTTGAATGGTGATCAAGACATCTCGGATCAAACCTTGTCCAAGACTTTCTTCTTGTTGTGGATGTGAAGTGAGTAATCCAACAACATTATCCTTAAGTTTCTTGACTCTGGAACGAGTCATGGGACCTTCTGGAATGGCTAGAGCATCATCACCAGGCTGCTAGTGCATTATGGCTTCATGTGGCTCATCTAGACTCTCCTTGTTCTTCTTAGTGATCCGGTCCATGATCACATCATCTAAGCTCCCTTTGTCCTCTTTAGTAAGCTGGTCCATGATCACATCATCCCCTCCCTCTTCAAAAGATTTGTCCTCAAATCTGTTTTACCTGCAATAGAGGGGACCAAATTAGTAACATCAAAGTTTAGAATCAGATTACACTTACCTTGCAAGCCTCTTTGATAGGCATTGCTGCTGACTGGTTCAGATATGTAGAAGGGACTGATCTGTTTGATTCCTGATTCATTACTCAAACCTGCATCATACTCTTTGACACACAATAAGTTAGCACATAAAATTTTATCATAGAGTAAGAGAAATAGTCCAAATCCTTTTCTGCTCGGTTTTGGCTTGTATGTAGCATCTGGAGGTGCTTCTTTGATGATGATGAAGCAAGTGACACCTTGGTGCTTATCCTGGTCTAAATATGGTGGTTTGAACCTCATATCTTCCTCACGCTTGTAGCTTCTCCTTACACCCTTCAAAGCTTTCCTGAAATCTATACTTGGCTCTTTTGACAAGAACAAGAGTATCATATCCGTGTAAAGAGTGATAAAAGAATCATTGAAAACATGACCACTTATCTTAGCATGCTCACCTGGTCGCCATAGATAGGTTTGAGATGTTCTAAACTTAGCAAAATTTAAACAAAGCAGAGATAGGATCACCTGACTTGTAGAACCCATAACTCTTTCACCTGAAAAACTTTGGACATAATTCCAAATCGACGTGATAGCCTGATGAGTTAATTTTCTAATGCAGTTGGTTTCATGGCCTAAATCGTTTTTGTTGATGAGATATGATCTTCTGACTACTCCTATATCACAGCTGGCGATTAGACAGTTTTCAAGATTTGTTTGGTGCTTCTCCAACTTAGCCAAAGACTCATCATTGATACTCTGATCATTGTAGCTCCTCCTTTCACCTGTACCTTTCTCAGCTTCTTTTGAACAAGTCAAGTGTGTTATCAGGTCAAAGAAAGTATTATAGACAAGGATGTCTCCAGAGCACAAAACCGTATGACTCTTCCATCTATTATGCATATCAAAGAAAATATTACAGACCCAAATATCATCAAGGATCAAGTTCACACATTCAGAAGCAGAGAGTTCTAGTTTCAATTGTGCAACACGTTTATCAAAGAAAGTGTTATACACTAGAATATCCTCAAGAACAGTCCTACACGTTTAGAATCATTTTCAGCACACAAACAATCAATCTCAAGCTCAGAGATATTTGCAGATTTCAAAATTTCAAACCTAAAATCAGAATGATGCAATTTCGGTTCATGCAACTTCCTAGGTTCTTTCAAGACATATGTGGATGCAAAACAATCATCAGTGTTCAAATCATGCCTAGGAAAATTCACAACGAAACTATTCTCTTCAGTTCTAGCAAATGAATCACAAGGTTGTCTAAAACAGAAATCAGTTTGTTTCAACTCAAGCTCTAAAACCTTTTCAAAGTGACCAAAGCTTTTGCTATAATTCAGAAACTGCTCAAGACTCAAAACATGACCAGAAATGTTTTTATTTTGATTTGGAAAACGTTTTTGATCAAAGAGGTTTTCTGGTTCCAGTCCTTTAAAAGATCTAAGCAAGTTATCAAAAACAGAATTTGAAACACAAAAATCTTTTACTTTGTCAAGACCAAAACGTTTTATGTCTTTAGTACTCACTTTAACACACATTATAGGCACAGAACTAACCACTTTAGCTTCCTTACAGTGCTTTTGCTGGTTATGAGACAAGGGTTTAGGAGTTGGGTTAGACTGCAAGCTTTTCTGATGTTCCAACTCTTCTCCTTGTGTTGATTGCTCTGGTTCTCTATCTACTGATTCTTCTTTTGCAACCTGTGACACTAAACAAGGCTACTCGGTTGCACCGGTTTAAGAAAAGTTAGTTCATCATAAGAAGTACTGAAATTGAATTCAGGCTGAGGTAAGAAAAGAGAACACTCTTGTTCTGTCCCAAACTTTCTGTTTACCAAAGATGTTTCTGTTTGAGCTTCTTGAGTTGGTGCAGTTAAATCTGATTGTGCAGCTGAGTCTGGTTCTGCAAGTTTGAGGTCTAAGACATCAGTGAATGGCGCTTGGTTCTGTACTTCTAAGGATGGACGTGTAGTCTTAGCCTGATTGAGTCGTTTCTCCACATCCCTAAACGTTTGTAAAATTGCCTTCCTTATGCTATCTTCAATGGAACACGTTGAGGTTTTGCTTGATGATCCAACTGGACTTGAGTTCTTGCTGTCTTGTTGTTTCTGAGCAGAGTTTGAAGAGCGTAGCTTGGTCTCTGGTTGCCTTTGAAGTACATCCTTGTGGTACTGTCCTTGGAACATACTCTCTACGCATCAAAGTCTTCAGCTATGCAAGTTTCCACTGGTTCTCTTCCATCAAGTCTTCTGGACCTTATCAAGTGATTCCACCATCTCAAAGCATCACACAAAACTCAGCAGTAGCCACTTGAACCTTACTTCTCCAGCATAGCTTTGACAATTGAAAAACAACTCCATCTTCTCTTCCCACTCCACATATGCTGCCGGATCATCATCACCATAGAAAGGATAGATTCTTATCTTTTGGTCAGCAAAACTTGTCTCTGCCTTCATGCCCACGTACCAGTCTTCTCTCTTTGCTTCTAGACTCAAGACTATGTCGAATATCTTGTTGGAGATCCTGTCTAAACTCCTTCCAAAGTTGATCAAGACTAGCTTTCATCTTCTGCTGTAGCTGAGCATTCACTGCCTTAAGTAACAGCCTTTCATCTTAGTGAGGACTCCTTTCTGATCTCCTGCCATGGTACCTGCGACAAGAGAAAGATTAAACCAGTAAAAGGTTTCAGGTACAAGACAAGCAAAAAGGAAAAAGGAGAACACGAAATCAAGCTTGTTTTGCAAGACAAAAGCAAAAAGGAAAAAATCAGATAGGTAAAAAGGAATAGGAGTTGTCGCCCTATCAAGCAAAAAGGAAATTCTCCCAAAACTTGTCTAAAACTTTTCTAGGTTCTCTAGCAGCCTAAACAACCTAAATCTACTCGTGTTCAAGCGTGATTAAGTTGATTTGCAGAACGAAACAAAGTGATCTAAAGAGACAAGAGCTTATGCGGCTAGGGTTTATCAACTAGGGTTTCTGCAAGAAAAAAGGAAAATCTCTTAAACCTGTCTATCTCTCTGAATTCGAGCAGCCCTAAACAGATTAGATCTACTGCTTATTCAAGATGATAGAGATGAAACACGGATGAAACAAAAACAATAAGAGAGAGAACGAGTACTTCCCAACCAAGTTGCTCTGATACCACTTGATGCGTCCTAGGATGCTCTTTGGTTGATGGGAATGGATAATCCTTGCAAGAACGAATCAGAGACTCAAGTTCTTCAAGGCGTGTGGATTGAATGGTGACACAAGAGGGATGGATGATCTCTTGATACTCCTAGGCAACTGATCTGGATATGACACACCAAATAAGAGCCCTTAACTCTGGATATTACACACCAGAAACCTTCAACTCACTTTCTAGAGAGAGAGAGCCGTCAAGAGAGAAAAGAACTCGAAGTTTATTGATTGCTTGAGTACAATAGGGTTTAGGGAACCCTTTAAATAAAAGAAACCAGAGAACAGGCTCTCTAGGGTTTCGAAAATAGTAAAAGGAAACTATGTTTAAAAATAACATAAGCTTTAAAATGAATAAAATGTAACTTCTGCTAGTCTTGGGCCGAGATAGAGCCTAAGTGATGTGTAAGACAAGTTGTGGCCTCGTTAAAAACCTTCCTCCGGAAAACCTCGTGGGACAAAACCAAAAGCAAGGAAAAGAGCACGCACCAAATGTCTTGCCTAGACACTAACTCAGCTTGATGTAGAGATGGCTTGAATGGTGATCAAGACATCTCGGATCAAACCTTGTCCAAGACTTTCTTCTTGTTGTGGATGTGAAGTGAGTAATCCAACAACATTCTCCTTAAGTTTCTTGATTCTGGAAACGAGTCATGGGACCTTCTGGAATGGCTAGAGCATCATCACCAGGCTGCTGTGCATTGTGGCTTCATGTGGCTCATCTAGACTCTCCTTGTTCTCCTTAGTGATCCGGTCCATGATCACATCATCTAAGCTCCCTTTGTCCTCTTTAGTAAGCTGGTCCCATGATCACATCACTTCTGAACCTTCAATCCCAACTTCTTGACCAGGGTTTCACTCGCAGCATTCACACAACTACCTCCATCAACAATGAGGCTGCACACTTTTCCTTGGACCAAGCACCGGGTGTAGAAGAGGTTCTCACGCTGCTCCAGCTCCTCAGCCTTGTTTGCAAGCTTAGAAGTCTTCTTGCTACTAAAAGCTCTCCCTGGACTGGTCCTTCTTCATGTTCTTCTTCAGTATCTTCTTGGTCAGACTCGGTGATGTCATCTTCTGAGGCATACTCTCCATCTTCCAGCAAATCATGACTCTCTTGTTGGTACATTCAGAGGCGTAATGACCTCTTCCTTGGCACTTGAAACACTTGACATCACGAGCTCTGGAACTAGAGGCTTCAACCTTGCCTTTGCCCTTGTCAAAAGCACTGCTTGGTTTGGTCTCTTCTCTCGGATAGGACTTGTGATCCTTCTGGAACGGCTTAGACTCCTTAGGATAAGGTGCCTTCTCTTCCTTGTTATTGTGTAACCGGTTAGAGCCATAGTGGCTGCGTGAATGTCCCTTCCTCTTGAGCTGTTGCTCCACAAGAATAGCTTTGTGTAGCATCTCTTCAAGCTCCACATAATGTTGCATCTCAACATTGTCTTGTATCTCTCGGTTTAGACCACATAAGAACCTTGACATGGTTGCTTCTCTATCTTCTGATATGCTCGCTCTTAGCATGAGCAACTCCATCTCCTGGTAGTACTCCTCCACTGATCTTGAGCCTTGGGTAAGTTTCCTAAGCCGGTGATGCAAGTCTCTGTGGTAGTGACTTGGAACAACCTCTTGCGCATGATAGACTTCATCTCCGTCCAAGTCTCAACCGGTTCCTCTCCATTCCTCCTACGAGTTGTGATGTACTGATCCCACCAACTTAGAGCATAGTCATAGAACTCAGTAGCAGCAATCTGAATCTTCTTGTGGTTAGTGTACTGCTTACACTGAAAGACTAGCTCAATCTTCTTCTCCCACTCAAGGTAGGCATCCGGATCAGCTTTGCCATGGAATGGGGGTATCTTTATCTTCAAACCAGCAAGCTCATCTCCCTGGTTCATTCTTCTTTCTTGGACACGCCTATGTCTTCTTTGGCTTTGTCTTGAGGATGAGCTGAGGTGTTCATACTCATTGTCAGTCTCCTCATAACCGGCATGCTCTTGGCGAGTTGCATGAGGTCTCTCTTCTCTCCTAGTCTCCCGGTTTGGAACTTGACCAGTAGCTCTCCTGATGTCTTCTCTGAGCTCCCTCCGGATGTCATTGAGGTTGGTTCTCATCATCTCGGTCATGGTTGCTACCATGTTCTGATTGAGTTGAGCCGACATAGCCTCCATGAGAAGCTTGTTCTTCCTAACGAGTGCAGCTTCTTCTTCAGACTCGGATCCCATGCTTCCTGCGCAAAGGTAAACAAAAAAAATAACCAGTAAAAGGTTTCTAGGTAACAAGACAAGCAAAAAGGAAAAAGTAGAACACGAGAGCAAGCTTGTTTTGCAAGACAAAGCAAAAGGAACAAATCGGCTAGGTAAAAAGGAAAGGATTTCCGCCTACCAAGCAAAAAGGAAATTCCTCTAAAGTTTGTCTAATCTTTTCTAAGGTTTTCTAGCACCCTAACAATCTTAACCTACTCGTATTCAAGGTGATTAACAAGTTAAACAGATGAAACAAAGTGATCTAAAAGGAAAAAGACAACTTATGCGGCTAGGGTTTCTCTCTCTCTAGGGTTCCTCGCAAAAAAAAAAAAGGAAAATTTTAAGAACTTGTCTAGTCTCTTATGACACTCGAGCAGCCCTAAACAGAAGAGATCAATTGCTTAAACAAGATAAAAGAGATGAAACAAGGATGAACAAAAACAATAAGAGAGAGAACGAGTACTTCCCAACCCAAAGTTGCTCTGATACCACTTGATGCGTCCCTAGGATGCTCTTTGGTTGATGGGAATGGATAATCCTTGCAAGAACGAATCAGAGACTCAAGTTCTTCAAGGCGTGTGGATTGAATGGTGACACAAGAGGGATGGATGAACTCTTGATACTCCTAGATGAACAAACCAGATATGACACACCGATTTAGACACCCTTAGGTCTCTGGATATTACACACCAGAACTCGACACACTTTCTAGAGAGAGAGCCGTCAAGAGAGAAAAGAAACTCGTTGATAAAAAGTTGGATGAGTTACAATAGGGTTTAGGAACCCTTTAAATAAAAAGAAACCGAGAACAAGCTCTCTAGGGTTTCGGAAAAAGCAAAATGGAAACTATGGTTTAACATATACATATGCTATAACATAA
>CAJHQP010011949.1:0-13621 GCA_905132765.1 Moricandia arvensis
CCAAAAATTAAGGGGAAAACATTTTCTTCTTCACTTCTCTGTTTCTCTCGGATAAACCTAATCTCTCTCTCTCTCTCTCTCTCTCTCTCTCTCTCTCTCTCTCTCTCTCTCTCTCCTCTTCTTCATCCTGTTTCATCATTTTCTTCATTATTCTCTGTTCTAAGTCTCCATTATTCTCTGGATACTCTCTCTCTCACGAAAATCACTCTGAATCTCTTATACGCTCAAGAACACTTTCATTCTGCTTATACTCTCCATCGGATTCTCCTCCATTTTCTTTGGTTTCTTATATACTTCTTCATCTAAATCGACCATACTCTTGTATTACAACTTCCTCACACATAAATCTATCTATTCTCACATGGTATCAGAGCTCTCAAGCTCCTGAAAACCTATAAAGCTTCCGCAAATCTGTTACTGTTCAATCATCTCTTTCAAACTCTGTTTTGTTCCATCCTTGTATCCTCTGGTCCAAAGGTTTTCCAGGAGGGAAATATCTCACCAGAACTCAAGATAAAGGAGGTCTTTAATCTCTGGAGCTCAAGAAAGCTTCAGCTCAATCCAGCAAGCTTCATCAAAGTCCAGATTCAAGTTCTGTTTCTTGTAAACCAGTTGGTACATTTATTGTCCACTGGTCCAAACTCTCTAAGATGGAGAGCCCCTAATGGAATGCTGACTTCAGAAAACTTCAAGGAGTCCAAAGAAGAAACCAAACGACCTCATCTGGTCCAAAATGCTGAAGATAATCCATGGAAGAAACCATTCTTGGAGAAAGGTCACTATAGGAGCATCAAAGCTAGGCTGTTCTAATCATTCTCTGGCCAGCCATGCTGAAGCTCTGTTTCAGACCAACAAAACCTACGACCAGCAAAAGGACAAGAGGGGTTTGAAGTGTATCCTTGACCAGAAGGAGATAATCAAGAAGAGGAGGTGTTGGACAGTCAATTCACACCTCAAACACTCCAAATTCAAGTGATTCACAGCCATGGAGGTTCAAGGAACTAGCTCAGGTTCCTTGGCTGTAAGTTAACCTCCTGAACTCTAATAAGAACTTGTATAATTGTTTAAATTGTTCTGGTTGTGTTGAGTATTGTGTTTAGTATCCTAGGGATAGTTTAATGTTACTAGAGTTTTTGAACCTAGTTTATGTTCCATGATACTTAAACATTGTGTATGCACTGTTCTAGGAGATTACTAGCAATGTTTTGTCTAGTTCTTGTCTTAGTCCTATTGTTTGTATTGTGTCTGGCCTAAGTGAGTTGCTTAGTCTCAGTTTGTGTCTTGTTGCATTGCTAAAGGTCTAGGAGAGTTTCCTGGTCATATGATGCATTCATGGTTGTGTAGATTGATTAGATGAGTTGTCTAGTCTAACCTACTATCATAAATTGTAATTGCATTCTGTTACTGTCATATGTGTGATAAAATGAGCCTAGATGCCTTGTAATTGATGAGTTATCATGCTTGAGCATTTAGTGAATTGGTTTGCTTGGATTTGAACTGAATAAGTTGTTTAGATTCAGTCCATTGCATCTTGTTAATCATTATGGATCAGACTTGGTGTGTTATCAAGCTCTGATCCTAATGTATGGTCTAATTTTTGCTGGAGTTTGAGTGGTGTTTCAGGTACACAAGTGTTGTCCTCTGTCCATCATCAAACCAAGACAAAGAAGAAGACTTGCCCATGCTGTTCAGAGCCTACACATGATGTATATTCCTGTTTGATTCAGAGCCTACACATGATGTATATTCCTGACCATGGAGAGATTGTTGGAGAAGAGGTCAGATGGTAATAAGTCTTGGTTGAGCCAGAACACGGCTGTCCTTTGAAGATACCTCAAGGAGGATTGATGAAGAGGCAGACCAGAAGTTGACCAACCATCCACCAGACTGGATCTTCTCATACCTTGTGTGTACAACCAGTTGAATTAAGAGCAGCCTGTTTGGGTGTTGAGCTCATGGTCCAAGAGACACATAAGGAAGAGTTGTTCTAGGCAGTGGAGAGGAGATCAAGGGAGGAGGAACTGGTTGACTTAAGCGCAGCTGTTGGGGTGATGCACTCCTGGTCCTAGCTCAGTCTTGCTCACTTCCAAGCTTGGTCCTTCCCTATACTCTCTGGATCAAGCTTGAGGAGGGGTAATGAAGAAGCAATCCTGAAGATACAGCCGCCACAAGCCATTGGCAAGCTGTGAAGTTCACACTTGCATCATAAACCAGACCAAAGAAGACTCAAGGAACTCACTCTCCCATGTGTTCTAAGTCTAAGAATGGTGATTGGTGTTTGTACTTGGTTGTCTCAAGAAGACAATGCAAGTTGGTTGATCTAGAGCAGCATCAGAAGAAAGCTTTGGGGGTTAGAACCAATGGCCTCAGATTCATGGACCCAAGACAAGAAGATCTTGAGGAGAAGATACTGTAGGAAAGTGATGAATCAGCTCACCAGCAAGATGTTAGCTAAGGGTCAGTAAGCTTCATGTGAAGCATCAAGAAGAAAGAGGTGTTGCACAAGTTTTAAATCATGGCGCTAACACCCTCAGCAATCTGTTCAGATCATGGTTCAAGCCATGAGTCACTTTTGGCGGTTTCTTCTCTGCTTCAAGCTCAATTCCAATAAAGCTAAGGTCATAGCTATCCAATGCACCGTGAAGGCTATACTCTTTTAGTCCTCATCATGGTTTTATCCCAAGTGTTTTACATGGTGAGGTTTTTAATGAGGTAGTCATTTGCGTGTTGGAAGCTTGGCCTTTGGAACCAATGGCTTCCGCAGCCCAACCTTGAGGGAGGGTATTAGAGTGAAGCAAGACAAGGAGGTGTGAAGGCCAAACAAAGGAAGTGAAGGACAAGCATCTCCAGCCTCAAGATATGATCACACAGCCAAGACAACGAAAAGATGATCAAGGTGTGTGTGCAAGAAGAGAAGGAGGCTGTAGAGGCATGAAGTGTATTGCAAGTAATCAGACTTGCACAATAAATAAAGGAGCCAGCAAGCTGAGAAGAACAAGAAAGATAATTATGTGCAAAGTATTGACATAAACACATGTATTAACATGAAGCCATAGAGATAGAAGAGAAGGAGATGCAAAAGATGAAGCATCCCAGAGCAAGTTTGAATCTGTCCGTACAGACCAACGAGTGATCTTATAAAGTAATCATATAAAACTTATAAGTAAGGTAGAGGTCTGGGGTCGCCTAACTTAACCTAAAGAAGCTTGGGAAGACCAGTGGGGTTGAGTTAACCAGCTGTCACGGTTAGGTTTTGAATTCAAATCCAGATCTACTGCCAAAAGAGCTGTTAGGTCAGGGTACAACTTTTGGACCCAGTGTGCTGTTGATTTCCTCTCTCTTTCTTTACTGCCAAAAGAGCTGTTGGGTCAGAGTACAGTCTTTGGACCAGTGTGCTGTTGATTTCCTCTCTCTTTCTTCCCTGTCTTTAAATATGATTGTATGCAACAAGAAATAAAATTAAGGGGGAAACATTTCCTTCTTCACTTCTCTCTTTCTCTCGGATAAACCTAATCTCTCTCTCTCTCTCTCTCTCTCTCTCTCTCTCTCTCTCTCTCTCTCTCTCTCTCTCTCTCTCTCTCTCTCTCTCTCTCTCTCTCTCTCTCCTGTTCTTCATCATGTTCGTCATTTTCTTCATTATTCTATGTTCTTAAGTCTCCATTATTCTCTGGTTACTCTCTCTCTCATGAAAATCACTCTGAATCTCTTATACTCTCAACAACACTCTCAAGAACACTTTCATTCTGCTTATACTCTCCATAGGATTCTCCTCCATTCTCTTTGGTTTCTTATATACTTCTTCATCTAAATCGACATACTCTTGTATTACAACTTCCTCACACATAAATCTATCTATTCTCACAAAGACATCTAGAACTCCTCTTGAAGATGGATATAAAGTTCCACGTGAGGGGGAGATTGAAGACAGTCCACCATTTCAAGATACCAAGCTTTATAGAAAGCTTGTTGGTAATTTGATTTACTTAACCATAACAAGACCTGATATATGCTTTGCTGTGAATCAGGTGAGTCAACATATGCAAGCCCCAAAGGAGCATCACTGGAACATGGTGAATAGAATACTCATGTACCTGAATGGATCAATCAATCAAGGAGTATGGATGGGTTGCAACAAGAGCACTGAAGTGGTAGGGTATTGTGATGCTGATTGGGCTGGAGATAGGATAGATAGGAAGTCTACAACTGGTTATTGCACATTCATTGGAGGGAATCTGGTCACTTGGAAGAGCAAGAAGCAGAAGGTGGTGTCATGCTCAAGCGCAGAAGCTGAATATAGAGCCATGCTGAAGCTGACAAATGAGTGATATGGATGAAGGGCATACTAAAGCACTTCGGGGTTGATCAAGACACACCTATGACCATGCATTGTGAAAACCAAGAAGCCATCCACATTGCCTCCAACTCGGTGTTCCATGAAAGAACAAAGCATATTGAAGTGGATGCAAATGATTGTATCCGGAGATATCTTACCTTGCTACACAAGGAGTGATGATCAACTAGCAGATGTGTTCACCAAGGCGGCTAGAAAAAAGACTATTGAGTCCATTCACACAAGGTTAGGACTCATTGATTTCACCAGAAGGAGCTGATCCCCTTTGTCATGAGGTCTTTACTCTTTCCCTTGTCAAGGTTTTATCCCTAAGGAGGGTTTTCTTTGATAAGGTTTTTAATGAGGAATATCTCATGGCATCCAAGCTTGACTGATTTCCATAGTCAAGCTTGAGGGGGAGTGTTGAATAAGATGTTTAAATGATAGAGGAAGCATAGATGATTTGGGAGGAAGTAAGTTTTGGGTGTCCGTACAAAGGCCGTACAAGAGGCCGTACAAGTGGTCGTACAAGTGGCCGTACACCCAAACTTACCTTGAAGATGAAGTTACCCGGGGAAGAAGTAACTCGACCAAGAGTTACCCTTATCACTTACCATGCAGATAAAGCTTGACCAAAGGGATAAGAGAAGCGCATCTGACAGGCTGGCTCAGGCTGGAAAGGAAGATCATCTGGTCAAGATGCCTTTGGCATCAAGCGTGTGGAGCTTCTGGTCCAAGTATTTCAAATAGACGCTCCACCCCGGATTGACTACACATGTTTAGCTTTAGTTTACGTTGAAACCTTATCCTAATCTTCCTCTATATATTGTAAACCTTGCTTACCATCAAGTATAACGAGCATTTCAGTCTCTCTCTCTCGTTTATCTCTCTAAAACTCTCTCTAATGGTTTCTTAAGTCTACCCGGATTTCTCTTTACTTCTTATCAAGTCTCTCTATTCTCTCTATTATATACTCTATCTACTGTCTATACTCAAGTTTCACTCAAGATTTCAGTTGAATCAATATCATCGGACTTATGGTGAAGAAGTTATTCCACTTTTAATCGAAGTGATCCCAGTTAACCCTGTTTGGAGATTTTGTAATTTATTCTTGATACTAATAAAAACAGAATGAATCACGAAGTAAGAAGCTTGATTTGGACTCATTAATCAGTGTAGAATCACCCTGTAGTTGAATCAATATCATTGGAGTTATGATGAAGAAGTTATCCCACTTTTAACCGAAGTGATTCCAGTTTACCCTGTTTGGAGATTTGGCAATTTCTTCTTGATGCAAATAAAACCAAAATGAATCACGATGTAAGAATCTTGATTTCAACTCATAAATCAGTTTGGAATCACCCTAAATTGAATCAAGATCATAGGAGTTATGATGAAGAAGTTATCCCAGTTTTAACCGAAGTGACTCCAGTTTACCCTGTTTGGAGATTTAGCAATTTCTTCTTGATTCTAATCAAACCATAATAAATCAAGATATAAGAAGCTTTATTTGTACTCATAAATCAGTGGATAATCATCCTGAAGTTGAATCAATATCATAGGAGTTATGATGAAGATGTTATTCCACTTTTAACCGAAGTGATTACAGTTTACCCTGTTTGGAGATTTGACAATTTCTTCTTGATTCTAATTAAACCAGAATGAATCAAGATGTAAGAATATTGGATTTGGACTCATAAATCAGTGTAGAATAATCCTGAAGTTTAATCAATATCATTGGACATATGATGAAGAAGTTATTCCCACTTTTAACCGAAGTGGTTCCAGTTTTCCATACTAATAAAACCAGAATGAATCACGATGTAAGAAGCTTGATTTAGACTCATAAATCAGTGTAGAACCACCCTAAATTGAATCAAGGATCATAGTAGTTATGATGAAGAAGTTATCCCACTTTTTAACCGAAGTGATTCCAGTATACCCTGTTTGGAGATTTGGCAATTTCTTCTTGATTCTAATCAAACCAGAATGAATCAGACGTAAGAAGCTTGATTTGGACTCATTAATCAGTGTAGAATCATCCTGAAGTTGAATCAATATCATTGGAGTTATGATGAAGAAGTTATCCCACTTTTAACCGAAGTGATTCTAGTTTACCATGTTTGGAGAGTTGGCAATTTATTCTTGATACTAATAAAACCAGAATGAATCACGATGTAAGAAGCTTGATTTGGACTCATAAATCAGTTTAGAATCACGCTGAATTTGAAATCAAGATCATAGGAGTTATGATGAAGAAGTTATCCCACTTTTAACCGAAGTGATTCCAGTTTACCATGTTTGGAGAGTTGGCAATTTCTTCTTGATACTAATAAAAACCAGAATGAATCACGATGTAAGAAGCTTGATTTGGACTCATAAATCAGTGTAGAATAATCCTGAAGTTGAATCAATATCATTGGACTTATGATGAAGAAGTTATCCCACTTTTAACCGAAGTGATTCCAGTTTACCCTGTTTGGAGATTTGGCAATTTCTTCTTGATTACTAATAAAACCAGAATGAATCACGATGTAAGAAGCTTGATTTGGACTCATAAATCAGTGTAGAATCACCCTGAAGTTGAATCAAGATCATAGGAGTTATGATGAAGAAGTTATCCCACTTTTAACCGAAGTGATTCCAGTTTACCCTGTTTGGAGATTTGGCAATTTCTTCTTGATTCTAATCAAACCAGAATGAATCAAGATGTTAAGAAGCTTGATTTGGACTCATAAATCAGTGTAGAATCATCCTGAAGTTGAATCAATATCATTGGAGTTATGATGAAGAAGTTATCCCACTTTTAACCGAAGTGATTCCAGTTTGCCCTGTTTGGAGATTTGGCAATTTCTTCTTGATACTAATAAAAACAGAATGAATCACGATGTAAGAAGCTTGATTTGGACTCATAAATCAGTTAGAATCACCCTGAAGTTGAATCAAGATCATAGGAGTTATGATGAAGAAGTTATCCCACTTTTAACCGAAGTGACTCCAGTTTACCCTGTTTGGAGATTTGGCAATTTCTTCTTGATTCTAATCAAACCAGAATGAATCAAGATGTAAGAAGTTTATTTGGACTCATAAATCAGTGGATAATCACCCTGAAGTTGAATCAATATCATTGGAGTTATGATGAAGAAGTTATCCCACTTTTAACCGAAGTGATTCCTAGTTTATCCTATTTGGAGATTTGGCAATTTCTTCTTGATACTAATAAAAACAGAAATGAATCACGATGTAAGAAGCTTTATTTGGACTAATTAATCAGTTTAGAATCACCCTGAAGTTGAATCAAGATCATAGGAGTTATGATGGAGAAGTTATCCCACTTTTAACCGAAGTGATTCCAGTTTACCCTGTTTGGGGATTTGGCAATTTCTTCTTGATTCTAATCAAACCAGAATGAATCAATATTTAAGAAGCTTGATTTGTACTCATAAATCAGTGAGGAATAATCCTGAAGTTGAATCAATATCATTGGAGTTATGATGAAGAAGTTATCCCACTTTTAACCGAAGTGATTCCAGTTTGCCCTATTTGGAGATTTGGCAATTTCTTCTTGATACTAATAAAAACAGAATGAATCACGATGTAAGAAGCTTGATTTGGAATCATAAATCCGTGTAGAACCACCCTAAGTTGAATCAAGATCATAGGAGTTATGATGAAGAAGTTATCCCACTTTTAACCGAAGTGACTCCAGTTTACCATGTTTGGAGATTTGGCAATTTCTTCTTGATTCTAATCAAACCAGAATGAATCAAGATGTAAGAAGCTTTATTTGGACTCATAATCAGTGTAGAATCACCCTGAAGTTGAATCAAGATCATAGGAGTTATGATGAAGAAGTTATTCCACTTTTAACCGAAGTGATTCCAGTTTACCTGTTTGGAGATTTGGCAATTTCTTCTTGATTCTAATCAAACCAGAATGAATCAAGATGTAAGAAGCTTGATTTGGACTCATAAATCAGTGTAGAATCACCCTGAAGTTGAATCAATATCATTGGAGTTATGATGAAGAAGTTATCCCACTTTTAACCGAAGTGATTCCAGTTTGCCCTGTTTGGAGATTTGGCAATTTCTTCTTGATACTAATAAAACCAGAATGAATCACGATGTAAGAAGCTTGATTTGGACTCATAAATCAGTGTAGAATCATCCTGAAGTTGAATCAATATCATAGGAGTTATGATGAAGAAGTTATCCCACTTTTAACCGAAAGTGATTCCAGTTTACCCTGTTTGGAGATTTGGCAATTTCTTCTTGATTCTAATCAAAACCAGAATGAATCACGATGTAAGAAGCTTGATTTGGACTCATAAATCAGTGGATAATCACCCTGAAGTTGAATCAATATCATTGGAGTTATGATGAAGAAGTTATCCCACTTTTAACCGAAGTGATTCCAGTTTACCCTGTTTGGAGATTTGGCAATTTCTTCTTGATTCTAATCAAACCAGAATGAATCAAGATGTAAGAAGCTTGATTTGGACTCATAAATCAGTGTAGAATCATCCTGAAGTTGAATCAATATCATAGGAGTTATGATGAAGAAGTTATCCCACTTTTAACCGAAGTGATTCCAGTTTACCCTGTTTGGAGATTTGGCAATTTCTTCTTGATACTAATCAAACCAGAATGAATCAAGATGTAAGAAGCTTGATTTGGGACTCATAAATCAGTGTAGAATCACCCTGAATTTGAATCAATATCATTGGAGTTATGATGAAGAAGTTATCCCACTTTTAACCGAAGTGACTCCAGTTTACCTTGTTTGGAGATTTGACAATTTCTTCTTGATTCTAATCAAACCAGAATGAATCAAGATGTAAGAAGCTATTTGGACTCATAAATCAGTGGATAATCACCCTGAAGTTGAATCAAATATCATTGGAGTTTATGATGAAGAAGTTATCCCACTTTTAACCGAAGTGATTCCAGTTTGCTCTGTTTGGAGAGTTGGCAATTTCTTCTTGATTACTAATAAAACCAGAATGAATCAGGATGTAAGAAGCTTTATTTGGACTCATAAATAAGTGTAGAATCACCCTGAAGTTGAATCAAGATCATAGGAGTTATGATGAAGAAGTTATCCCACTTTTAACCGAAAGTGATTCCAGTTTGCCATGTTTGGAGAGTTGGCAATTTCTTCTTGATACTAATAAAACCAGAATGAATCACGATGTAAGAAGCTTGATTTGGACTCATAAATCAGTTTAGAATCACCCTGAATTTGAATCAAGATCATAGGAGTTATGATGAAGAAGTTATCCCACTTTTAACCGAAGTGACTCCAGTTTACCCTGTTTGGAGATTTGGCAATTTCTTCTTGATTCTAATCAAACCAGAATGAATCAAGATGTAAGAATCTTGATTTGGACTCATAAATCAGAGTAGAATCATCCTGAAGTTGAATCAATATCATTGGAGTTATGATGAAGAAGTTATCCCACTTTTAACCGAAGTGACTCCAATTTACCTGTTTGGAGATTTGGCAATTTCTTCTTGATTCAATCAAACCAGAATGAATCAAGATGTAAGAAGCTTTATTTGGACTCATAAATCAGTTAGAATCACCTGAATTTGAATCAATATCATAGGAGTTATGATGAAGAAGTTATCCCACTTTTAACCGAAGTGACTCCAGTTTACCTGTTTGGGGATTTGGCAATTTCTTCTTGATTCTAATCAAACCAGAATGAAGCAAGATGTAAGAAGCTTTATTTGGACTCATAAATCAGTGTAGAATCACCTGAAGTTGAAGCAAGATCATAGGAGTTATGATGAAGAAGTTATCCCACTTTTAACCGAAGTGATTCCAGTTTGCTCTTTTTGGAGATTTGGCAATTTCTTCTTGATACTAATAAAACCAGAATGAATCACGATGTAAGAAGCTTTATTTGGATTCATAAATCAGTTAGAACCACCCTGAAGTTGAATCAATATCATAGGAGTTATGATGAAGAAGTTATCCCACTTTTAACCGAAGTGATTCCAGTTTACCCTGTTTGGAGATTTGACAATTTCTTCTTGATTCTAATCAAACCAGAATGAATCAAGATGTAAGAATCTTGATTTGGACTCATAAATCAGTGTAGAATCACCCTGAAGTTGAATCAATATCATTGGAGTTATGATGAAGAAGTTATCCCACTTTTAACCGAAGTGATCCAGTTTACCCTGTTTGGAGATTTGGCAATTTCTTCTTGATTCTAATCAAACCAGAATGAATCAGATGTAAGAAGCTTGATTTGGACTCATAAATCAGTGTAGAATCATCCTTGAGTTGAATCAAAATCATAGGAGTTATGATGAAGAAGTTATCCCACTTTTAACCGAAGTGATTCCAGTTTACCCTGTTTGGAGATTTGGCAATTTCTTCTTGATTCTAATCAAACCAGAATGAATCAAGATGTAAGAATCTTGATTTGGACTCATAAATCAGTGTAGAATCATCCTTGAAGTTGAATCAATATCATAGGACTTATGATGAAGAAGTTATCCCACTTTTAACCGAAGTGATCCAGTTTACCCTGTTGGAGCATTTGGCAATTTCTTCTTGATTCTAATAAAACCAGAATGAATCAAGATGTAAGAATCTTGATTTGGACTCATAAATCAAGTTTTAGAATCACCCTGAAGTTGAATCAATATCATTGGAGTTATGATGAAGAAGTTATCCCACTTTTAACCGAAGTGACTCCAGTTTACCCTTGTTTGGAGATTTGGCAATTTCTTCTTGATTCTAATCAAACCAGAATGAATTACGATGTAAGAATGTTTTTTTGGACTCATAAATCAGTAAAAAATCACCCTGAAGTTGAATCAATATCATTGGAGTTATGATGAAGAAGTTATCCCACTTTTAACCGAAGTGATTCCAGTTTACCCTGTTTGGAGATTTGGCAAATTTCTTCTTGATACTAATAAACCAGAATGAATCAAGATGTAAGAAGCTTGATTTGGACTCATAAATCAGTGTAGAATCACCCTGAAGTTGAATCAATATCATAGGAGTTATGATGAAGAAGTTATTCCCACTTTTAACCGAAGTGATTCCAGTTTGCCCTGTTTGGAGATTTGGCAATTTCTTCTTGATACTAATAAAACCAGAATGAATCACGATGTAAGAAGCTTGATTTGGACTCATAAATCAGTTAGAATCACCCTGAATTTGAATCAAGATCATAGGAGTTATGATGAAGAAGTTATCCCACTTTTAACCGAAGTGACTCCAGTTTACCCTGTTTCGAGATTTGGCAATTTTCTTCTTGATTTCTAATCAAACCAGAATAAATCAAGAGTAAGAATCTTGATTGGACTCATAAATCAGATAGGAATCATCCTGAAGTTGAATCAATATCATTGGAGTTATTGATGAAGAAGTTATCCCACTTTTAATCGAAGTGACTTCCAAGTTACCTTGTTTGGAAGATTGCAAATTTCTTCTTGATTCCAATCAAAACCAGAATGAATTAAGATAAAGAAGCTTTATTTGGACTCATAAATCAGTTAGAATCACCGTGAATTTAATCAAGATCATAGGAGTTATGGTGAAAAGTTATCCCACTTTAACCGAAGTGACTCAGTTTATCCTGTTTGGAGATTTGCAATTTCTTCTTGATTCTAATCAAACCAGAATGAATCAAGATGTAAGAAGCTTTGATTTGGACTATAAATCAGTTAGAATCATCCTGAAGTTGAATCAAGATCATGGAGTTATGATGAAGAAGTTATCCCACTTTTAACCGAAGTGATTCCAGTTTTGCCCTTTTTGGAGAGTTGGCAATTTCTTTTTGATACTAATAAAACCAGAATGAATCACGATGTAAGAAGCTTGATTTGGACTCATAAATCAGATTAGAACACCCTGAAGTTGAATCAATATCATGGAGTTATGATGAAGAAGTTATCCACTTTTAACCGAAGTGACTCCAGTTTACCCTGTTTGGAGATTTGACAATTTCTTCTTGATTCTAATCAAACCAGATTGAATCAAGATGTAGAGAAGCTTATTTTGGACTCATAAAATCAGTGTAAATCACCCTGAATTTGAATTCAATATCATTAGGAGTTATGATAAGAAGTTATCCACTTTTAACCGGAAGTGATCCAGTTTACCCTTGTTTGGAGATTTGGCAATTTCTTCTTGATACTAATAAAACCAGAATGAATCACGATGTAAGAACTTGATTTGGGACTCATAAATCAGTGTAGAATCACCCTGAAGTTGAATCAAGATCATAGGAGTTATGATGAAGAAGTTATCCCACTTTTAACCGAAGTGATTCCAGTTTACCCTGTTTGGAGATTTGGCAATTTCTTCTTGATTCTAATCAAACCAGAATGAATCAAGATGTAAGAAGCTTGATTTGGACTCATAAATCAGTGTAGAATCACCCTGAAGTTGAATCAATATCATGGAGTTATGATGAAGAAGTTATCCCACTTTTAACCGAAGTGATCCAGTTAACCCTGTTTGGAGATTTGGCAATTTCTTCTTGATTCTAATAAAACCAGAATGAATCAAGATGTAAGAAGCTTGATTTGGACTCATAAATCAGTGTAGAATCACCCTGAAGTTGAATCAATATCATAGGATTATGATGAAGAAGTTATCCCACTTTTAACCGAAGTGACTCCAGTTTACCATGTTTGGAGATTTTGGCAATTTCTTCTTGATTCTAATCAAACCAGAATGAATCAAGATGTAAGAAGATTGATTTGGACTCATAAATCAGTGGTATAATCACCCTGAAGTTGAATCAATATCATAGGAGTTATGATGAAGAAGTTATCCCACTTTTAACCGAAGTGATTTCAGTTTACCCTGTTTGGAGATTTGGCAATTTCTTCTTGATTCTAATCAAACCAGAAATGAATCACATGTAAGAAGCTTTATTTGGACTCATAAATCAGTTTTAGATCACCCTGAAGTTGAATCAAGATCATAGGAGTTATGATTGAAGAAGTTATCCCACTTTTAACCGAAGTGATTCCAGTTTACCCTGTTTGAAGATTTGGCAATTTCTTCTTGATTCTAATCAAACCAGAATGAATCAAGATGTAAGAAAGCTTTATTTGGACTCATAAATCAGTGTAGGAATCACCCTGGAAGTTGAATCAATATCATTGGAGTTATGATGAAGAAGTTATCCCACTTTTAACCGAAGTGATTCCAGTTTGCCCTGTTTGGAGAGTTGGCAATTTCTTCTTGATACTAATAAAACAGAATGAATCACGATGTAGAAGATTTTATTTGGACTCATAAATCAGATTAGAA
>CAJHQP010011950.1:0-13620 GCA_905132765.1 Moricandia arvensis
ACTCGCCATTGGTCGAGTTGGCCGAGCTGCATCATGCGATTTGGGTGAGCTGCATCAGGTGAGTTGGGATTCGTTTGTTCAACTTGCCGTCGGGCGGGTCGGACACGGTTGTTTTGGTCGTTCTGTTGCCCGATTTTCCTTTCCGATAAATTTTCGTCCAATCCTTTTCGAATTTGTACAAAGTTCTAACCATGGGTTCCCACACTTTTTGTTTTCTCCTTTAGAAAACAAATGTTTTTGGGAATTTTCAGACATTGATTCTGTCATGACCGATTTTAACCCCAACACTTAGCCTCCAGCTCGTTAGAATCATGACGTTCTTGCAAGCGGTTAGATGGGTTAGGTGAGTTAGGCGGCATTAATAGCCGAAAGTCTGAAGGTGAATAGTGAGTTTTCTTGCCTATAATAGTATGTGGAGTAAGTTTTCAAATTCCTTACTTGCTTCATTTCACAAGAACTTCTCTTAAGGTAGAAAAATCTCTCTCTTAATTTATTTCTTTTATCGTTCTTGATCATATCTTTAAGCCAAAAATATTCAGCCAAGTCTTTGCCTTCTTCATTCGACCCCGATAGCATTCGTATCCAGGATGGTGGAGTTGCCGTGAAAGTCGAATTTGTGGCACACTCCGATCGTACGGAAGCAGATGCGTATTGGCTGGCTACGTGAGACTCCTCCACCTGAGTCGTGGTATCCTCCCCTAGTTTGTACCAAAAGAACCCCTGGTTTTCCGAGTCACATTTGTCCTTCGTACCTCGAGGTCATCCGAGGTTTTTGCCATGTCTCGGACTCGATAGAATTTCGACTTCCTGGGGCTTGAGAACGTGCAGATGTTACTCCGGATAGTTACTTCACATGTTACGACGCTTTCTGCTGCGTTGCCGTTTGTGGTTTCCCATCCCAGAGGTAATCATTCAAGTCTTGGACCGATTTGGATTGTCAAAAATCCCGATCACTCCTACCAACTTGCAACATCTTATTGGGATTTTGTTTCTGAGATACGAGCGTGGCATAACCCTCGATGTTGAATATTTCAAGGGTTTGTGAAGCCAGTGAAGTCAAAAACATCACTCAGATGTAATTTGAGCATGAGGAACGATATGACGATAATTAAGGGGTTTGCTTCGAATTCGCATGAATATCGAAAGAGCTATTTTTCGTTCGCATAGAGAGTAAATCCGTTGAGGAGAGATGCATTCCCATTTTTTGGAGTAGATGGGGCCGAAAGGGTATCTTGATTGGATATCCATTGGTGTTTTGTTTTGAAGATATCTAACCTCGCACATACTTTCTTTGTTTTGCAATTACTAATCCTCTGCCCTCGTTTCCTGAGGACTTGCCTATCGTTAGATATCTAGGCCACTTTTCTCCGAGCCGAGTTTGTATTGTGGTGGCATATCATCATTCTCGACTCCAGCCTGACTTATTAGTTGAAAATAATCAGAGCAGAATATGGATGAGTTTGTTCCTTTTGAAATTCCGAGGGAGAGGTCAAGATATCCTAAGGACAAACACGTTAACGGGACCGTGGATGGAGATGCTGTCAACGATCTGGAGTTCCCCTCGGAAGACATGTTCCACAATTTTTTCGATGGCCAAGCTAGTGGAAGTGGCGCTGATCGGGTCGATGCACCGGAGTTCGACACTCTTGGCCCCGACCTCGACAACTTCTTTGACTTCGTGATGCCCCTAACCGAGAGTGAGCCCGTCGAGTCAACACAGTTTACAAAAGCATCGAGGATGTTCAACGGGTTAGTCCTTGCTTTTGGACATTTTCTGTTTTGCCAAAATTTTTGGTAACTCCAAAATTATGCATGGTCTCCTTATCATGAACGAGGCTCTTAATACGAGTCTCTTGGAGGCGCGAACAGCTCGGTTCAAGGCCGATACGGCCGAGAAAGAGATCGCCCACTTGAAGGGTGATGATGCGCCCTTGGATAGCACACCGGGCAAAACAGACATGCATGGCTTAATCATGGGAAGCAGTAAAGATATATGTTCATTATTTGACTTATATCTTCCAAACCACAAGTCTTCTACGCATGAAATTACTTTGAGAATGTTCTCAACTCAATTATGGAGCTCCTTAAAGAAGAATCAGATCAAACAAAGTTCAGATGTGGGAGTTATGCCATTTACAAACCAGGTAATCTTCAGTTCTCGCGAATTCAGACATGTGCGCATTCAGGTGAGCTGGACCGACACTGCCTTGGAGATGGATAAGCTAATTGACACTATCTTGGATGATCTGAATACTCAAGTGAGCTGGACTGACACTATCCTAGACGAGCTGAGCTGGATTGAAATTCATTTGGATGAGCTGAGCGAGATAGTTTGATCTTCCGAGTTGGTTCGACCACCCGAGAAACTGAAAATGGCTAATCTTATTTCTGATGGACCAACGACCAATTCAATCATGCCAAAGGAGATTATTCATGATAAAAATGTCCAATAAATCATTGGGCTTGATGGTTTTCGAAAATATTCAAAAACAGACTTGTTTGGGCCAAATGGAGAAACCGATAAAATATTGGCTAAGGGAAAAGATAGATTTCGACCAGGCCTCAAAGGGACATGTATTGGTCCATCTCAGGAGCATATTCTTCACTTTTCAAAGTCCTGGTCGTGACTATATCAAGAGGCAGTCAAGTTAGTCAAAGACTTTATTTAGTCAAGTCTTTGTTTCTACTTTCTATACCTTGTTTTTAGCACATTCTTCTTTGGATTTATACAACTTGTAATCCTATAAATAAGGCCTAAGAGCCACGAAATAAATCATTTAGTTTTTCCTTTTTTATTTGAGTTATCTTTTTTTTTCTTTGTTTAGAACACTTCTTGTTTCTTGTTGAGTTTCCTCCAAGTAAACATTCTCTATTTCGTTGGACTTGTTCGTCACATCAAGAAATGTTTAGAAACCCTTCTTTTGTTGGACTTGTGAGTTATATCAAGCAACAACTGAAGTCTGGTAGTATCAAGAGACTTTTCGCCCCTCTTGTGTCACCATTCGATCCACCAGTTCTCTCTTTGGCGAGTTCATATCCCCTTAGTTCGATTGAGTGATCCTGTCCGAATCTATGATGTATCAAGTGGTACTATCTTTTCATATTTTCATCTTCCATTTCTAAAACATTTCTTTTTCTTCTTTCTATCTCAAATTCTGGTTACCACCTTACTTATCGCCATTCTTCGATTAAAATAAAAAAATAAAAAGAGATCTATCACAAAAAAATTGATTTATTTGGCTATGTGGTGGAAGAGAAATCCTGCTGGCTGAGTAGAAATCCAGCCTTGGAGTGGTTAATAAGGATTTCAAAACCAATTCTTTTATCTTTCTATCTTTCGTTCATCTCTTGTTTACTTGGAGAAAGCATTGAGTTACTTGATTTATTCTCTTAGACCTTTAAGAGGAGACCCTTGAGTGACTACTAAAATCTGAGAGAAACACTTGAGTGGGTGAGATTAAACACTTGAGAGAGTGAGGATTTTTATCTGCTAACCTTTTGTGTTGAGTAATTTTCAGGTTAAGATGTTTGGACTTCACAAGAAGAGTAGCAAAGAAAAATCCCAACAACAAGCTATCTTTAAATTTTCATCTCGAAATTTGTTGAATACTTTGATGGGTTTGTTACTGTACATGAAAGGCAAAGAAAATCACAAGAGATTCCAAACAGGAGGTGCAGAGAGCAATTTAAACCATCTAGAGATGAAGCTGATCAAGAGAGGCTTTTTCGTCGGTTTAATGTCCAAGAGATATATGAAAACTTTGAGAAAGAGGTGATGAAAATCCTTAAGGACTTCAACAAGATTCAAAAGAAGAGTACAACCACACGTGCACTAGTAGCTCAACCATCAATATTCACCAGTGAAGAACCCAAAGGTAAATCTGAAAACAACCATGAAGAGCTAAAAGATTTTTTAGATTCTTTACCCATTTTTGATGAATATGATGAAGCGTTTTTGAAAAGTTTGATCATTTGTGAGGATGAATGTGATCTTCCTTCTCCAAAATCTGATTTTATGTTTGATGATGAAGAGATTAATGGACTAACTTGTTTTGAACCGGAGCATCTGAGTAGTCATGATCTAGTTTCACAGGATTTTGAGGAAGAGCCATTCGACTACCCACATCAAGGACCATAGCTTGATAGTAGGAGACCCAAGGATGATGATCTAGGTCCAATCTTTGATGAGGAAGACGAAATTGGTCCAATCTTTGATGAGGAAACATCAAGCATAATATCCAACAGCATGGAGAACCATCTTTGCTTTGATCCTGGCACAACTCCTACTCTTTTTTCACAAAGCACTGTAAGGATTCGGATTTGATTATTTCTCTTCCTGAATTGTTTGTTAATATCAGTTCTCAAGATGTGAAACGTTTTGGTTTTGACAAAGTAAAAGAATTTTGTGTTTCAGATTCTGTTTTCGAAAACATGTTTAATTCTTGTAAAATTTTTGAACCTGATGAACTTTTTGATCAAAAACGTTTTCAAAATGGCAATGACATCCATTCTGATATTTTTTTGAGTTTTGATCAGTTTTTGAAACATAGCAAAGGTTTTGATCATCTTGAAAAGTCATTTGAGCTTGTTTTGCAACAACCAGATTTCTGTTTCCGTAAACCTTGTGATTCCTTTGTTTGTTTTAAGGATAATGGTTTTGATCTGAGTTTTTCTAGTCATGAACAGATCACTAATGAATTTTTTTCTCCCACATGTTCCTGGAAAGAGCTTATGGTTAGGAATTTGCAGACAACAAAATCACTTAGAACTGAAACCGATTTTTGTTGTGATTCTGTTTTGAAATCTGTCCATTCTAATTCTGAATCTGATATTAATCTAAAACTTTTGTGTTCTGAATCTGATCAAGATAGACACGTCTTGGAATTGTTCAATGGTATTTCATTCCTTGAAAACATACTGATTTACAACACATTCTTTGATATACATGCTTAGCCTTGGATAAGTAATTCTCTATTTGAAGTTGATCTTTTGTGCTCTAAATCTATGAAATTTGTGCATGTTTTAAAATTGTGCTTTTGGAACTATGCAATCACGTGTTTTGAAACCCTTATGGTTATTAATTCTTATTTTGATGTGAATTTTGAAAGGCTGAAACTTGTGCTACATGTTCTTCGGAAAGACACTTTGATTTCTAATTTGAACAAGTACATGTCTTGCACATATGATCTTGGTATTTTAATATTTGTTTTGAGTGCTCAGGATAAAAAGTTTCAGCCTCAGAAAAAAGTTTCAGCCTCAGAAAAGAGAAAGCATTGACCGTGCTTATCAGCCTGAGATTTGAAGACGCATGTACGCAAAGAAAATGACATCAATACTCCAAGGAAGTTTCTTTCCAAAATTTTCCTTCACTAAATTTTACTTGTTCTTTAGATTCTTTTTGTCTGATTCATTTCCTTTTGATACAGGTAAAATGGATTTGAGGTCAAATCCTTTTCAAGAGGGAGGGAATGATGCGCTCTTGGATAGCACACCGGGAAAACATACATGCATGGCTTGATCATGGGGAGCAGTAAAGATATATGTTCATTGTTGGACTCATATCTTCCAAAGCACGAGGCTTATACGCATGAAATAACCTGGAGAATGTTCTCAACTCAATTATGGAGCTCCCTGGAGAAGAATAAGATCAAACGGAGTTCAGATGTGGGAGTTACGCCATTTACAATCCATGTGATCTTCAGTTCTCGCGAATTCAAACATGTGCGCATTCAGGTGAGCTGGACCGACACTGCCTTGGATGAGCTGAATACTCAAGTGAGCTGGACTGGCACTATCCTAGATGAGCTGAGCTGGATTGAAACTAATTTGGACGAGCTGAGCGAGCTAGTTCGATCTTCCGAGCTGGTTCGACCACCCGAGAAACTGAAAATGGCTAATCTTATTTCTGATGGACCAACGACCAATTCAATCATGCCAAAGGAGATTATTCATGATATAAATGTCCAAGAAATAATTGGGCTTGATGGTTTTCGATAATATTCAAAACATACTTGTTTGGGCCAAATGGAGAAACCGATAAATATTGGCTAAAGGAAAAGATGGATTTAGGCTAGGCCTAAAATGGACATGTATTGGCCCATATCAGGAGCATATTCTTCACTTTTCAAAGTCCTGGTCGTGGCTATATCAAGAAGCAATCAAGTTTTAGTCAAAGACTTTATTTAGTCAAGTCTTTGTTTCTATTTTCTATCCCTTGTTTTTAGCACATTCTTCTTTGGATTTATACAACTTTTAATCCTATAAATAGGGACTAAGAGCCACAAAATAAATCATTGAATTTTCCCCTTTTATTTGAGTTTATCTCTTTGTTCTTTGTTTAGAACACTTCTTGTTTCTTGCTGAGTTTCCTCCAAGTAAATATTCTCTATTTCGTTGGACTTGTGCGTCATATCAAGCAATGTTTAGAAACCTTCTTTTGTTGGACGTGTGCGTTATATCAAGCAACAACTGAACTCTGGTAGTATCAAGAGACTTTCCGCCCCTCTTGTGTCACCATTCGATCCACCAGTTCTATCTTTGACGAGTTCATATCCCCTTAGTCCAATTAAGTGATCATGTCTGAATCTAGGACGTATCAGGTGAGATGGCAGCGAATTCTTGTAGTGAGAGAGAGAGAGCTATCCCAAAGGAGGCTTGTCGAGCATACCGGGGAGGGAAGAGGGAGGTCGCATGGATCATGGAGAACCGTCGCGTCCAGTTCACGAATGAGTTTGTCGATCTGAAGAAGACGTGCAAGTTCGTTCGCGAATACCACGAGTGTCGCGGTGCCGTTGATGGATTGTAACTCACGCAGGCCTCTGTGTATTCTTACAAAGAGGATATGGTCAAGCAGTCGAGTCGCATGCGTAGGAATGCGAACATAGACTCCATGATTGCCCAGATTGAAGAGATGTTTTAGGATCAGTGGGCTCCGATTATCGTGTCTCTTGATTCGGGGGAAATCGGAATGGGAGTCCCTAGGGAGAGTGGTGAAGTGAACCAGCAAACATCCCTTGTTAATGACTGCTCGTTTGGGTGGTCGATGTTCGGAAACTATGATCCTGATCCATAGGATGTCAATGGACTTGATGGGAAAGTGTTCCCTTTCATAATTATGTTTCTAGTTTATGCTTGGCCGAGTATGGCCGTTTTACGTTTGCTTAGGTCGATTTTGGCCTTGTTAGACTACTAGGACTGGCCACTTGTGGATTTGAATCCCTTGCCGCCTTGCGGTTTTATTGAATGAACTATGCTTATTTTAAATGAACCTTAGGGTATTTTGATTGAGTATGGAGAGATGAATATGAGTTTTCGTCTCATATGTAACTCTTGGTGATACGTTCTATTCGTTGCTCGTTTAAGACGGGAATGTTCGAAAAAAAAATTCTAAAATTTTTGCGAAGTTTTCGTGAGCGTTTAAATATGAAGGAACATACATGTTTTAAGATCTCGTATCAGTTTGATATCATTCCTTGAGATGTTATAGACCAGTGTGCTGAGTATAGGGAAAGACCTAGGTTTACTCTTGGTTTAAGGTTTTGCGATGACTAATCGGCTGTTGGCTCACCTATTGCGATTTTGACCTGATTCATACCGATTTAAAGTCCGTGATTGGTTCTCGGCATATACGACTTGTGTAGTAAGAATCGAGTATCTCTCCATAGAAATCTTTTAAGTCGTTTGGAAGTGCTGACCAAAATTTGGATTTCTTTTATAGCGTTATTATCCTAGTCGGATGTATGAGGACTAAGGGAAGGTCTATTTTATCGTTGTTTTAGAGAACGGTTGATGTATTCTCCGGGGCGAGTTGACCAATATGATGTAAGAGCAAGTGGTTGTTTCTAGTCGCAGTCGGACTTTTTTTTCATTTCAAGACTGGAGATATGTTTTCAAAGATTTTACACGATGTCTCCCTTTGTTTTTCGGAAATATACTTTGCGTGAAAGATGGTTTCGAATGCTCGATAGGGGGGTCGTCTCATGTTTTGGTCGGAAGTCGGTTTCGACCGTGTGACTGAGAAATGTTTGTGAAGTATTGACGAAAACGTTTTTCCATTTGGAAGTTTGATTAAGTTTTGATAGATTAATTTTATCGTAAAATTTCCGTTTCCAAATTGTACCATAGATGCTTCGTTCTTACTTAGGTATTTCCGAACGCTTCTTGTGATTTTTATGTGATAAAAGAGATTTGCGAGACTTTCTGGAAATCCTTATTGTGTTTTCTTATTATCGGAAAAATTTTAAAATGTTGAGTACAAGAGCAAATATTGAAAATTGTGAGGGTATACGAGTTTATGTATACATACTCACTCCCCCCCTTTTAGAGAGGGGGATAGCTGAACTTGTATGCTAACGAGCTGCCTACATACCCCTTTCGAGGATCAAGTCATCTCGTAGTTCAGTTGGCACAGCGAGTGTGTTTACTCGGTTGTTGCACCTGCATCATCGCCTTTGTTATAGCTCAATCAATGTTTTTTTCGAGTTTATCTCCTCCGGTTGGTTCAGGGCAATGGGCTCGGAACCTTTCTGGTTTTTGGTGTCCGAAACCGTTGTTTGAGTAGACTATGTCTAATCGTCTTTCTTCGAAGTTTTTTCAGCCGATTGCTGAGTTATCTTCACACGTTTTGGTTTTAGCGTCACGGTAGTCGTGACTTGCCTCAGCTTATGTTCGGCTAAGTAGAAAATTTGCGATTGCTTCTAGCATCCCCAGATTGCGGCAATTCTGTTAGGAGTCAAGAATTTCATGCCTAGATGATATGTCGATGGGATTGTGTAACACCCCGACCCGGCTGTCTAAGTCGCGGTCAACGCGTCACGTCGCTTGGTGCACTTACTGGCCAAACCTCTCTATTCATATAACCCTTCTTAAATAATATCTCCCTTAGGCGCGGGTTCACTTAGACCTTAGCTAAAGACTACCTAGTCATTTCCTAGCTAGGTCATTTCTAACAATAAGCATCATAATATTTTTATCTTACCCTTGATCTAATCCAATCAAGTACTCATCCGGTCTAATTTTCATTTTGATTTATGTGCACGCGCTAATCCAATCAAGACCTTAGCTAAAGACTACCTATTAATTTTTGGATTTATTTACCTTAAATAATTGCAAATAAAGTCATTATTTTGATTTATGTGCACACGCTAAATTAAATATATATGTAATTGTTACCGACTTCTCAATTCTTCAATATATATTTATTATTTTATAATATGTAAAGATATAAAATAAATAATAATGCATAAGAAAAAAATAATGTATATACATTGTTCATCCCGTGCATAGCGCATATCTTAATCTAATGTTAGTGATTTCCTTTAACAATTCACAAATGAAAATAAAAACAATTCTCAACATAAAATGTCACTAGATTTAACAAAAGTTCACTAGATTTCAACAATAGCCTTAGATTTCTTCTCATTTTTCTCTCTAACTTTCATCTCTCTCTCTCTCTCTCTCTCTCTCTATCTCTCTCTCTCTCTCTCTCTCTCTCTCTCATCTTACCATATAAGTTGTTTTCAACATAAAAAGTCATTCTATTTCTCAAACAAGAGCTGATTTGGAATACCAAACGAGAATAGAAAAACCAACAATACATAACTCCCCATTAAAAAGATGTGCAATCTTGGTTAACGAGTATGAAGTCTGGTTTTGTGCCCTTAAATTTTTTGATTATGATATTGTTATATGGTACGTGGTTAGAATTGTTATTTTTACGATGTTGTACTAGACATTTGAAGTTGGAATATTTAGTTTCAGTTGAATAATAGTTTTAGAGATTATATTAGGATTTACTAGCTTAGAATGTGTAGTTTAAGTATAGTTTTATACTATATGATTTGTTAGTTTAGTGATATACCATGGATTTTACACACTTTTAGCCATGATATATGAGTGTGTTAGGATATATTTACTATGATTTGGAGTCTTTTAGTGTATTTACAGTTTCATGTATGTTTTGGAGAAATACGGTGATTTTGGAGCCTTTAGAGCATTTTGAGGTGCAAAACTGTACAGACGCGTCAGATGTTTAGCTATGGATGGAAATATTCCAACCGTTAGATGGAGCCAAAAGTTTGATAAAAGAAATATCTTTGAGTTCGCTTTCTGATGCCACCGGTATGAGGTCAATCAGCATCTTGTAGCAGAATTTATGTCTGTTTTACTGAAGAGTGGTCAGTCTGCTTCGCGAGTGAAAGCTATCGAGGAGATGAAACGAACCTCGATCGACGACACAGCCTTGGTGTCGATTGAGGACAATTCCAGAACGCGTGCCGAGTATATTTCAAGACCGACTTAAACCTAGAAGCTACCACAAATTACCAGAATACCAATGGAGGACCTAAAATCCTATTTATGTATTTTCTAAGCCATTATTGGCGGCTAAGCTTTATTATATTCATTGTTCTTAGTTAGGAGAAAAGGATGAACTCCTTCAGATTCCTCTTGGAAATTATTTGGTTTTTATATTTATTCTATTGCAATTTCATCTATGGTCTTATGTGACAACTATCATGCTTAAATAGATCCACCTGCTAGATTTAGGGTTCATATGGGTACTGATGAATTAGCGCCAAAATAGGATTGTTAGGATGCAGTAGTATCAATCTTTGGAATGTGTTTAATGCTTGCGTTCTAGAGTAGCTAGCTAGGAACCTGAACTTAGGACGCGGATGACTACGAGAGTATGTTATATGCCATAATGATTTCATTGAGCTAGGTTGTTAGATGCATGCGAGAGTTGGTCTAATTAGCATAGTGGACAAACTTCCTGTCTGGTTTGCGTCGATCGACATCAGGCCTTAGCCGTGGATCGATGGTGTACTTCTTTATCCGCATACGAGATTTGGGACAAGAGGTGGTCGAACTAGTTAACATTTATTGTTCTCGCATATTAATAATTACATGCATCCTAACCATTATAACTTACTTGCATGAAACCCTAGGTCAACCGTTTTACCATGTTTGCATTCACTTTAGTATTTTAGATAATTTTCTATTTCTGATAAACTTACAATCAAAACCACTATTTATAACTTGCCTAGCTTAACCATTAAAATTTTAGAAATTTTATTGTGTGTCCTCTTTCTCTGTGGATTTGATCCCTAAATATTTCAATTTGACCTCTCTTGGCAAGAGTTGTTCGTAGAGTTAGTTTGATAGATTGCATTATTAAGAACATAAACCTTAATCCGCACGCTGTCATTTGAGTTGTTATACTAGGAATTTAGATTATAAATTTATGTTATTTGTATATTAAAAAGTTTTGTATCTTAGTTATTAGAAAATGTTTTTAATAACTGTTTATATTTTGGTGTAATTTTAAGAATCATTTTATTATATATAATTTTAAATAGTAAAACTGTTTTAAATGAAATGTTTTAAATCATTTTTTATATTTATGTAAATTTTTGAAGGACTATGTTCTTCGGGAAAATTGGATGAAATCCTAACGGCAGATTCTGACAGCTGCTATCATCAGTAATTCGTCGGGAATTCCTGGTAGATCGTCAATGATTTTTTTGATGAGATACACCTGGTGAATGTCTTGGTTGAAAATCCATCGGTAAAAGCTATTTTTGATGACTGTTCCACGGATATGGTCATTGTGAATAACATGTTTTCTTGTTGTGAAAGATCATTTAACCAGAATGCAAGCTGAAATAGATAAACCAAAGTTATAAATTAAGAAACCAAAGTTATAACCATATGTTGTAGTTACTGAGAGTCTAACATGAGAGATCATAGGGCATAAGAAGGGTAAAGGTAAATCATTTAAAGTAGCGTAGAAGAGAGAGTGCCGATGAATAAGAAGAATTTGGATGAGATGAGAAGTATCATGAACATAAACAGATACTATATTCAAAGCAAAGCTGCAACTTCTTTTTCTGGTTTTTTCAGATCTTTTTTTGTTCTTCAATGTTATTCATCTTCTTTATAAAGCCATTTGCCAATACGAATATAAAATTTTCTTTTATGATTGTTTTATAGGGACTTGTTTTATATATATATATATATATATATATATATATATCTATTATTATAAAGAAGAGTTTGTCTCTCTTCTCATCTAAAATATTGAACATAAATAAAATAAATTATATAAATATTTTAAAGAAATAAAAAAAATTATAATATATTTTTAAAAGTTAATGTCACGAATTCTAAAACAAATCTTGAACATAAATCTAATATCGATATGAAGATAAATATATATATATGTTATTGATATGAAGATAAATAAATATATATATATATATTTTATTGATATGAAGATAAGTAAATAAATATATATATATATAAACAAAAATTAACTCAAATAAAGAAATATTAAAGAAATAATATAGAACAATTTAACACAAAAACATTAAAGAAAATATATTTAAAATTTACAGTGTAAAAATAACAACAAAACATAGCTCCACCAAAACAATTTCAATAAACAATCATATTACGAAAGTTAGCAACTGCACCAAAACTAAAACAAAGAAAAAGCAATAACGAAAATAATGATTTATGCATAATATCTATCCAAATTTTTAAAATGAAAACAACTATTCAAAAGTATATTGTATAAAAATTAAATTCAACGCGTAGCGCAGACTGACCCTAATATATATATATAAAAGTTCGTTAACAAAATAAGGATTAGTAAATTATAATTATATTTGAAATATCCGTGTGTTACTTTCGTCCATCATGGGTGTGATTCCGTGATAATTCCCATTCTAGGATGTTGTAGATTAATACGTTCATTATAGAGAGCTGAGGTCCAGTATTTAGATTCATTCTTCGCTTTACATAGATTACTAAACCAATACATATGTTTTCGATGGTAGACTAGCATATTCATACTCCTACATATATGTCAACGATCATGATGGTGATTGACGTTCATGGGGAAAGATATGTGTTGTTGTAACTGATAATTGTCTTATTCTTTGCTTCAACAGTTGCATTTTGATCATAAAGAACATGATGTGATCACTGAGCTCCTCTCCATATAGCATGAACATGACAATAGCAAAAGAAATATATGTTCAATAGTTTTTTTTTCTACTATATGTACATGTTGCATATGGAACTATACCTCTTTGTTTGAAGATTCAATTCAGCTGACATTGCTTTCCAAAGTATTTGCTAGAGGAAATGACTAATGAACTGACATTTTAAGTCCTGAGCTCTAATGAATCTGGGGGCTGTAAGATCCAATCCTCTTCGGCGTTCAAATGAGTAAATAGCCGAAAACCACATTTAATTGTGAATATACCAGAATATGTGGGATGTCCAGCTTAACAAGGCTGGATTTTAGTAGCACTAAGACACGATTAATCGGGATTCTTAGAGGTGGGGTTCTTAACGGAAAGTAAGAAATTGTTTCTAAATATTAACTGAAAAAGTTAATAACCGATTCTTAAATAATCATGCTCTAACGACATCATTAGGGGGAGTCTCTTGATGAGTCTCTCACTAAATAAGCAATTAGAAAAAGTAAGAAAAAGGACATATTTAGAGGAGAGAGGTGAAGTACATATGTTTCTTGAGAGATTTTGTTGAATATTGGAAAGACCCGTTGAATACATGTCATTTTTTATTTGTTTAAGAATAAAGCAAAAGTAT
>CAJHQP010011951.1:0-13620 GCA_905132765.1 Moricandia arvensis
GTGCTAAGTGAGGCCAAAGCACGGCGAAACGTCGCGGGTGGTGGATTTGCATGGTTCAGTAAACAATGATTTCAAGCCGTGCGAAAATTAACTACCGACCGATCAGATGGCATGGGGCCCACGGGCAGAGCAGCCGGGCGTTGGATGGCCATTAGCCGTGGGCGTTCGCGGGCTTACAAGCTGGTATCAAGCTGGTTAGCCATCTCGGTCTGACCCGAGAGGCGTCGAGAACCTGTCGTGAGGGCGCAACGAGGACGTTGCTTCTTGAGAGGGGTGAATGTAACATTCCCAAGTGTGAATATGTGGAAAGGCTTAAGAGAATTGATTGGCTACCTCATGTCACCAAGTTGACTTACCTTCCGTCACACATCCGTTTAGAACTCCAAAGTTAAGCGTGCTTGGCTGCGAGTGGTGAAAGGATGGGTGACCTTATCGCGGAGTGCATTTCGCGGATACGTGTAGTGAGCCAAATGCACGAAAAATAAAAAAAAAAAAAAAAAAAAAAAAAAAAAAAAAAAAAAAAAAAAAAAAAAAAAAAAAAAAAAAAAAAAAAAAAAAAAAAAAAAAAAAAAAAAAAAAAAAAAAAAAAAAAAAAAAAAAAAAAAAAAAAAAAAAAAAAAAAAAAAAAAAAAAAAAAAAAAAAAAAAAAAAAAAAAAAAAAAAAAAAAAAAAAAAAAAAAAAAAAAAAAAAAAAAAAAAAAAAAAAAAAAAAAAAAAAAAAAAAAAAAAAAAAAAAAAAAAAAAAAAAAAAAAAAAAAAAAAAAAAAAAAAAAAAAAAAAAAAAAAAAAAAAAAAAAAAAAAAAAAAAAAAAAAAAAAAAAAAAAAAAAAAAAAAAAAAAAAAAAAAAAAAAAAAAAAAAAAAAAAAAAAAAAAAAAAAAAAAAAAAAAAAAAAAAAAAAAAAAAAAAAAAAAAAAAAAAAAAAAAAAAAAAAAAAAAAAAAAAAAAAAAAAAAAAAAAAAAAAAAAAAAAAAAAAAAAAAAAAAAAAAAAAAAAAAAAAAAAAAAAAAAAAAAAAAAAAAAAAAAAAAAAAAAAAAAAAAAAAAAAAAAAAAAAAAAAAAAAAAAAAAAAAAAAAAAAAAAAAAAAAAAAAAAAAAAAAAAAAAAAAAAAAAAAAAAAAAAAAAAAAAAAAAAAAAAAAAAAAAAAAAAAAAAAAAAAAAAAAAAAAAAAAAAAAAAAAAAAAAAAAAAAAAAAAAAAAAAAAAAAAAAAAAAAAAAAAAAAAAAAAAAAAAAAAAAAAAAAAAAAAAAAAAAAAAAAAAAAAAAAAAAAAAAAAAAAAAAAAAAAAAAAAAAAAAAAAAAAAAAAAAAAAAAAAAAAAAAAAAAAAAAAAAAAAAAAAAAAAAAAAAAAAAAAAAAAAAAAAAAAAAAAAAAAAAAAAAAAAAAAAAAAAAAAAAAAAAAAAAAAAAAAAAAAAAAAAAAAAAAAAAAAAAAAAAAAAAAAAAAAAAAAAAAAAAAAAAAAAAAAAAAAAAAAAAAAAAAAAAAAAAAAAAAAAAAAAAAAAAAAAAAAAAAAAAAAAAAAAAAAAAAAAAAAAAAAAAAAAAAAAAAAAAAAAAAAAAAAAAAAAAAAAAAAAAAAAAAAAAAAAAAAAAAAAAAAAAAAAAAAAAAAAAAAAAAAAAAAAAAAAAAAAAAAAAAAAAAAAAAAAAAAAAAAAAAAAAAAAAAAAAAAAAAAAAAAAAAAAAAAAAAAAAAAAAAAAAAAAAAAAAAAAAAAAAAAAAAAAAAAAAAAAAAAAAAAAAAAAAAAAAAAAAAAAAAAAAAAAAAAAAAAAAAAAAAAAAAAAAAAAAAAAAAAAAAAAAAAAAAAAAAAAAAAAAAAAAAAAAAAAAAAAAAAAAAAAAAAAAAAAAAAAAAAAAAAAAAAAAAAAAAAAAAAAAAAAAAAAAAAAAAAAAAAAAAAAAAAAAAAAAAAAAAAAAAAAAAAAAAAAAAAAAAAAAAAAAAAAAAAAAAAAAAAAAAAAAAAAAAAAAAAAAAAAAAAAAAAAAAAAAAAAAAAAAAAAAAAAAAAAAAAAAAAAAAAAAAAAAAAAAAAAAAAAAAAAAAAAAAAAAAAAAAAAAAAAAAAAAAAAAAAAAAAAAAAAAAAAAAAAAAAAAAAAAAAAAAAAAAAAAAAAAAAAAAAAAAAAAAAAAAAAAAAAAAAAAAAAAAAAAAAAAAAAAAAAAAAAAAAAAAAAAAAAAAAAAAAAAAAAAAAAAAAAAAAAAAAAAAAAAAAAAAAAAAAAAAAAAAAAAAAAAAAAAAAAAAAAAAAAAAAAAAAAAAAAAAAAAAAAAAAAAAAAAAAAAAAAAAAAAAAAAAAAAAAAAAAAAAAAAAAAAAAAAAAAAAAAAAAAAAAAAAAAAAAAAAAAAAAAAAAAAAAAAAAAAAAAAAAAAAAAAAAAAAAAAAAAAAAAAAAAAAAAAAAAAAAAAAAAAAAAAAAAAAAAAAAAAAAAAAAAAAAAAAAAAAAAAAAAAAAAAAAAAAAAAAAAAAAAAAAAAAAAAAAAAAAAAAAAAAAAAAAAAAAAAAAAAAAAAAAAAAAAAAAAAAAAAAAAAAAAAAAAAAAAAAAAAAAAAAAAAAAAAAAAAAAAAAAAAAAAAAAAAAAAAAAAAAAAAAAAAAAAAAAAAAAAAAAAAAAAAAAAAAAAAAAAAAAAAAAAAAAAAAAAAAAAAAAAAAAAAAAAAAAAAAAAAAAAAAAAAAAAAAAAAAAAAAAAAAAAAAAAAAAAAAAAAAAAAAAAAAAAAAAAAAAAAAAAAAAAAAAAAAAAAAAAAAAAAAAAAAAAAAAAAAAAAAAAAAAAAAAAAAAAAAAAAAAAAAAAAAAAAAAAAAAAAAACGCGTGGGTGGGTTGATTTGCAGCGTCAGTAAAATAATGATTTCGAGCGCTGGAAAAGTTAACGAGAGATCCCACCGTCAGATGGGAAGGGCCCATCGGGCGGAGAGCGTGTGCGTGGGTGGCCATTAGCCATGCGGCTGGTCGCGTGCGCTATCAGATATGTCATCGAGATAACCCTGAGTCCACGAGATGTTCTCAAAACTCTAAGTTCAAAAGCAAAGTTCCTGTAGACCTCATCTGCTATCCAGTGAACAGCACGTTGCCGCAGAACGAGTCGTGACTACGTCTGGTCGGTAACAGCGAAGACATGTAAAAGAGGTATTACCTCCAGTAGCGAGAGAGCGTCTATACTTAGAGTTACATCCGCCTACCAGATCGCACGTAACCCTAGAACATCCAATCAGATTAACCTTGTGTGCGTATCATGTGTCAAGCTGTCATGTTCCTGTATGAGATAACTCTAGGTGAGCATGAATACACATCTGAGAAATCATTCCATCAAATAATAACCTCATGACAAAAGAGAGGAGTGTTGTTCTATTGACTGTATCGTACCAAGAGAGACTCTCGAGCTAAGATCTCAACACATTGCAGAAAACGATAGCTCACGAGGTCCCTGCCAAAGGCGATTCAAGATCATCAATCATCCCAAAACCTTGGCATTAAAATAAAGTAGGATGCATCCTAGTGAGATCTCTCGGATCTTCAGAAGACTATATATGCACAAAACATCAGGCTGTTTCAAGATGATATAGCTCACGTTATTGCCGAGTAGATGCATCATAATAGGAAGACTTGAAACCACCGTAATGAATATCATGACATCGCATACCCACATGGCTCTTTCGTGAGCAGGAGCTTTGTTATTGAGACGACAGATATTCCGAACCAGTCCTAGCTAAAAAACATTCAATCAACACGACAAACTGCGAAAACAACTTCATATCCAGATTTATCTCCTGGCTAAGAGTCACGGTACATCCCATAAAGCACTTAGCAGAAGGATCATACACAAGGAGCATGATATTGGTTAACACTTGTGGAATTGAGTTTTGTGCTTCAGCCCCACAGTAAGAATTCAGTTTCTACCTGTTTGAGAGCATCCCTAGATCAAAGATTTTCTTAAATGTTAAAATTTTTTGAAGTGTTTGGGAAGATCTTATTATATCTTCAAAGATTTCATAAAGTATATTATTACAAGATAACTTATCTAAGCGTTTAAAATCTTTTTTTTGGTGTTGACATTCTTTTTTCACCCAAAAAATGATAATTAAATCTATCTAGAACTATCGGGATATCAAAAAAACATAAACCATTGTGTAGGAAATATTCAAACACTAGTGCTAAGTTTCCATCTTTGTATTTTTGCACATGGATAAGTTAGATTTCAAAGTTATTGAAAAATTACTTCTGCATTTGAATTCTTCTTATAGGACGAGATGGCAAGCCACTCTATCAGTATGGACACCATTTTCAACAAATAAGAATATCTTAACACCATATCACCATGGCACTCCTTACAGAGCAAAGAAGTCTTAAGGATGAGATGCCCCGCCTAAGAACCTCAGTTTAGAACTATTTCTTATATATTCATACCTCCAACAGCTGGTTCATCGATCCATACCCTCGACTGTGTTGGGTAATTCCAAGCTTGTGGAAACTTAACATATTATTAGATGTTTAATATGTTAAGAGATAAACACAAAAAGGAAATCTAGAATAGGAAAAGGAAGTTTTCTATTAGATTAGGTTTGTGTTTTCCATATCCCACATGTTAAAGGGAATTGTCCTTGACTATGAATATAGGTTTCATGGAGAGGTGTTCCATAAGAGATCTAAGAGAACATTGAGAGCTTTAGTTTTGAGTAGTTTCAAAAGCAATAAGAAAAGTTGTTCTTATTATCCTTTGTTCTAAGAGATCCTTCAATTGGTATCAGAGCCTCAGGTTGGAGACTCGATCTTAGCTTAAGTTGAAGCTTTGATCCTGGTAGCTGTGAAGCAAGAAGTTCACGACACAAGATGGCTGACGTGAATAAGGCTCCACGCACGAAGAACCTTGGATCCGCATCTATCCAATGTCCGATGTTGAACTCGACAAACTACACAGTTTGGTCGATGAGGATGAGGGTGTTACTCCGTGTTCATGATGTGTGGGAAACGATAGACCCTGGTTTTGATGATCAAAAGAAGAACGATGTTGTGATCGCTCTTTTGTTTCAATCCCATTCCCGGAACTTTGATTCTCCAGGTGGGAGAACAACCGCATCAAAAGGCATCTGGAATGCCATCAAGTCACGACACCTTGGAGCTGATCGTGTAAGGGAGGCGAGACTTCAGACATTGATGACGGAGTTCGACAGGTTGAAGATGGATGATATTGATACAGTGGATGACTTTGCGGGAAAGCTATCAGGGTTATCATCCAAGGCAGCCTCGTGGAGAAAACATAGAAGAATCCAAGATGGTTAAGAAGTTTTTGAAGGGTCTTCCAAGACACAGTATATCTAGATCGTAGCGTCGCTTGAACAAGTCCTAGAACTCAATCTACGGGTTTTGAGGACATAGTTGGAAGGATAAAGGCGTATGAGGAACGTGTAGCGGGAAGAAACTCAAAAGGAAGACCAAGGGAGCTTATGTTTTCGGATAACAATCACCATAATCAGAGGAACTATGGAGATTTTCGTGGTAGAGGTAGAGGATGGAATGGGAAGAGGCAGAGGTCGAGGTAGGTTACACAACCAAAGTCATGTGTCACACACCGAAGACAAAAATTCGAAGAAGGATCGTTCGAAGCTGATATGTTGGAGATGTGACAAGCCGGGTCACTATGCAACTTCATGTCCCGAGAAGTCAGTGAGAAATCAAGAAACCAACTTAAACGAAACACAGAGGCCGATTCCCTCTGTGTACACGAGGTGGTATTCTTGAATGAAGACAAGGTGATTCTGAAGATTCTTGATATCGACAAAGGCAATGCAAGTGTTTGGTATTTGGATAATGGAGCGAGCAATCACATGACGGGAAACAAGGAGTTCTTTTCGAGTTTGAAATCTCAACACCAAAGGAAAGTGAAGTTTGGTGATGGATCGTGTGTTGATATCGTAGGAAAGGGGTTGTTACCTTTGTGTGCAAGGACTGGAGAGAAGAAGGCACTCAAAGACACTACATACCCGACCTGAAGCACAGCATATTGAGTCTTGGACAAGCAACAGAAAACGAATGTGAGTTAACATGAAAGATGTCTATTTAACACTCCACAGATTCGTGTGGCAGGTTGCTTGTACGTGTTACAAGATCTCCAAACCGTCTCTACAAGACCCTGATGAGATTAGCTATGCGCAGTGTTTACATGTCAGAGATGAAGATGCAACATGGAGGTGGGCATGCTCAACTAGGAACATATAAGCTATGGCGTGATGAACAACATGGTAAAGAAGGAGATGGTCGTAGGAATGCCTGTGTAACACACGAAGAGGGCGTGTGTAACACAGTCTCGAATGGAAGAAAATCATAGATGCATTCAGACTAAGGACATGGTTCGTACATCAAAGCTACTGAATTATTGCATGGAGATTTGTGTGGACGAATCACACCACCAACACCAGCAAATATTGCTGAGGCATTCTATCGTTCAAAAGATTTCACACCGATAGAGGAGGAGAGTTTGCCTCACCTAAGTTCAATCTAGCTTACACCGATGGAAGAGGAGAGTTTACCTTCAGCTGATTCGAAGATGTCGAACTACTTATGGGTTGGAGAGATGGTAGCCGAGTTGGAGTCTATCACAAGAAACAAGACATGGGAGCTTGTGGATAGACCGCCTGGTATTGAACCTATAAGGTTAAAGTGAATCTACAAGATTCAAGGAGCATATGAAATCAAGATAAAGGAGGAGAGTTATGCTCAAGGAATCATGTGTGACGCAAAGATGGAAGTGTGTAACATGATCCACGTAGCAATGGAGTTGAGTTCAAAGATCTCAAAGGTTATAGATGAACCAGAGATAAATGCTACAAAATGCAAAAGAAGCATAGGATGTTTGGGGTATCTACTTCACACAAGACTAGGTGTGTGTTACACAGTTGGTGTACTAAGTCGATACATGCAAGCGCCGGGTGTTGAGCAGAAGGCCGACATCCTAACCAAGTCATTAGCAAAGATTAAGTTCAAGCAAATGAGGAGCTTAATCGGAGTTAAAAAAATTGATCTCCCTAATTCAAGTTGGAATTAAGGGGGTGATTGTTGGGTAATTCCAAGTTTGTGGAAACTTAACATATTATTAGATGTTTAATATGTTAAGAGATAAACACAAAAAGAAAATCTAGAATAGGAAAAGGAAGTTTTCTATTAGATTAGGTTTGTGTTTTTCATATCTCACATGTTAAGGGAAATTGTCCTTGATTATAAATATAGGTCTCATGGAGAGGTGTTCCATAAGAGATCTAAGAGAAACATTGAGTGCTTTAGTTTTGAGTAGTTTCTAAAGCAATAAGAAAAATTGTTTTTATTATCCTTTGTTCTAAGAGATCCTTTAGACTGTTAGTTCTTAACTCTCCCAAGTTTATACTCTAATCTTGTAGTTTTTTTCATAGCTTTCCTTTCATTTTTGTGATTAAATATGTATCCAATGTAATTTTAGACTTTATAGTTAAATATTATATGTTCCCATTTTTCCAGATGTGCCATAGTAACCATGATAAACAGTTTGAGATATCTTTAGAAAATCAAAATAGATAGTCTATCATTGTAAAAACCCATATTGTTGAAAAAAAAATCACTAATGCCTCTCGGAGTGACAGCTTCAAATCCATAAAAAGGCGATTTATCAAATTTTTATGCATATTAACAGAGAAAATGTTTACATGAAATTTTTTTAGTATGGTGAAAGTAATTATGATCAATCATAGATCTTCATAATACATCTCATGGTGGTGAAATCAAACGTAAATCCTCATAAAATAAATAGATTTATCCATTGTAAAATCACTTATATATTATTTTTTCATAAATGTATATCATAATAAATCAGCATAAAAACGTCTTCTCCTTTTAGGACTTTCTACGTTGTATGACGTTTCTAAAATCCATATGCCTAACATATAATTCTTTTAGTTTAACATATGTTTGTAAAATAGAATATTCGTATTGATTAGAAATGACAATATAATATTGACGAAAATTATAACAAAGATCTTCAAAGATGTTTTTTTAACAACCAACATTGAGTTGGCCCAGTTGTAAATGGAGTATTAGTAGTCTTCCGTTGTTCGAATTCGATCTTTGTTGAGAGAGAATATTTACAATGTTTGAGTTTTCAGCAAATAGGTGAAAAAACACCAAACAAATTTATATGATATATGTTTATTGGATACTGATGATGAATTTGTTGTACTTTTTACATAGAGAGATGTCTCTTTTGATATTATACTATGATTAGTGGTTTTCAATCAGCTCACTCGGAAGAATTAGGTATCTTGTGTTATTTTTTTGTTTATGTTTACTTAAAGATCTTTTAGAAGGCAAAAAGAATACTATAATAGGTCAACTTTTCAGTTTAACATGAATTCATTATTAGACCAAAAAGAACATGAATTGGCTATAATTATCCCTATGATGTGATTCCTCTATTGAGTGATATTTTGGTCTGTTTATGATGTGATCAATCTATGATTATAAATAAGAGCTTTCGTAACATTCATTCTTATCAACAATCATTAGACATACCCCAATTCCAATTATTGTTCATGGCTTTACAGGCCCGGCAGGTTCAGTGCATAATCAAAAAAATAGGATCTTTTCACTACAAGAAATATCAGTATTACTAGCACACCAAAAACGCTACCATAAGGTTTTTCTAGCATTTTCATAAACGTTATGACAACCACAACTATGGTACACCTCCTCTCTATTGTAACGTTTTTTTTATGAGCTGTAATAAATAGAGATATTGTAGCATTATATTTCTGCTACGTGATAGTATTTAATTAGCATTTGATATGTGTTATGATGCACTTTTCATAATTTTTCGTAGTGCTGTAAAAATATTTTATAGTTACATATATATAGTGCTATTTTTTATAATATATGTGACTGAGAAATACTATAAAATAGACTTAAAAAAAATTGTCACCAAAATAGCTTTCAAGTAGAAAAATTACCAAAATAAACTTTATTAAAAAGTGTAAATATATATATATATATATATATATATATATACCCTTTGGGTTAACTATTCTAGACTTAGAGTTTAGAGTTCTATGGTGGATTTTTAGAGGTGAGGTTTAAAATTAAAAACTATATATTAAAAATTTTAAAATAAAAAGGTCTATTTTGATAATTTTTTCCTTAAAAGCTATTTTTGTAACAACATTTTTTTAAAAAAATGTCAATTTGAGAGATTTTCCCCAATATTATAATATTGGATATGAATTATATGGTATGGTGTTTTTATAGTTAGCTATTAATTAATATTATAATTAAAAATAAAAATCAATTAAAAAATAAATTTATGATTAATGATGCACCCCGATGACCAAGAGAAAAATTCATTCATCACCGACAGGGGAACCTACAGGTATAAGGTGATGCCCTTTGGCATAGATAATGCAGGGAAAGTTACCAACGACTCGTCAACCGAATGTTCGCAAAAAAGCTCGGAGTCACAATGGAATTTATATCGATTATATGTTGGTTAAGTCGCTCCACGCTGCAGATCGCCTCAATCACCTACGAGATTGCTTCAAGAATAAACAAATACGAGATGAAACTCAACCCGGAAAAATGCACCTTTGGGATCATTGTAAATCAAAGGGGAATCGAAGCAAACCCTAAACAGATCTCAAAGATACTCGACCTTCCTATCCCGATTAGTTCAGAAGTCCAACGTTTAACCGGCCAAATTTCAGCGCTCTATTGATTCATCTGAAACGAAAAAATTCAAGGAGGCGTTCGGTCAACTCAAACAATACCCTTAAAAACTCCACCAGTACTATCCAAACCTGAAACGGAGACACACTCTCTTTTTACATCGCCCTTTCTTTGACAGCTGTCAGAAGCATCCTTCATCAAGGAAGATCGAGGCGAGAAAAAACCGATCTTCTACACGAGTAAACGCATGACCGAAACAGAAAAAAAGATACTTGACTCTCAAAAAATGGCTCTGTTGTCTTCATGTCCGCAATAAAACTTCGACCTTACTTACAGTCACATTCGATCGAAGGACTGACCAATCAGCCACTTCAAACAGTGATGCAGAACACTAATCAGTTGGGACGAATTTCCAAAATAGACGATTGAGTTAATTGAGCATTAGACATTAACCTACAAGAACCGGACAGCAGGACACGTCTCAGGTTTTAGCCGACTTCCTGATGAACTCGCTCCAGAAGCTCGAGTAGGATCTCATTTTCCAAGCCAACTCTTGATCCTTCATGTGAATGGCTCCTCAACAAACAAAGGGTCAAGCGCGTCCAACTGCAATCACAACGAGGAACTAATCAGACAATCTTTCAGCTTTGGCTTTGTCACATCTAATAATGAAGCAGAATATGAGTCGCTCATTTCGGAACATTCACCTAGAAAAGCTTTCAAGGCAAGACGATTAATGCTTACTGTGACTTGCAACTTGTTGCAAGCTAATTCAACAGCGACTACGATGCTCAGAAATGACGAATAGACGCCTACCTTAAGCTCGTACAAGACCTTTTTAGGAAATTTGAGCTCTTCGGAGCTCACAAATGTCCATAGAGAATAAGAACGTATGCGCCGACGCCCCTGCGCAGCACTAGGGTGCAAGCCACATGACCAAAGTTAAAGGAGTGATTCCCATACACCTAATCGAGAAAACCGAGCATCGATTTACCTATGAGAGAAACTCATCGTAGCTCATATCAACAACGCGGACACACATGGAACATGATTCTACCATGGAGCAGCCAAACAACCAATCCCGGATTGGCAAACGGATTTCATCAACTACCTCGGGGACGGCAAAACTGCCCGCTGGAGAAATGGGCCGCTCGACGACTAAAAGTATGCAGTACCATTACGTCAGTCATGGATAGGAATCTTCACCGTTGGACCGCAAATTAAGTTCCTTCTCAAATGTATCAACGACGAAGAAACCAGACTCGTCATGGGCGGAAATGCATGATGGCGCGGCTGGCAACCATTCAGGAGGAAGAGCATTGGTCCTGAAATCAAAATCCTTGGCTTTTACTGCCAACCATGAACGCGGAGTATGACCGCTGGGCTCAACACTGTATCTGTGTCAACGACATGCTCCGACTATCCATTTCCAACAGGACTATTATGCACAATGACCGCACCATATATATTCATGCAATGGGCTATGGATATTATCGGCCAGTGCCAAATTCTCGGCAACGACGATTCGTTCTGGTCTTGACCGACTACTTCCCAAATGGGATTGAGGAAGATTTGTTTGTCCAAATCACCGAAAAATAAGGTTCAAGGGTTTGTCTGTAAAAACATTATTTGCCGACATGGGCTGCCCTACGAAATCATCACCAAAAATGGATCCCAATTCATATAGATAAATTCTGATAGTTCTGTGACAAATGGTGAAATCCCCTTTAAACATGTCAAGCTCGAGATACCTTCAAAACAATGGCCAAGCCGAGGCATAAAAACAAAACATCACGGACGGCATTAAGTAAAACAAAACAAGCCAGGGCTCCTGCCGAAGTAAACGTGACAAACCATCGACAATCTAAATTTCTACAAAACATTTTGTTTGAACCGTGAGATGTTGCTCGATTGCCATGGACAAAATCTAAGAAAGGCACGACCAATCCCTGTGTCGCATCCAAAATTACCAACACCAGGACTGAGAGCTACTACGCCCAAAAAGTTCAAAATTGCGACCTCTTCGAATTAGGAGATTTTGTTTTGCGAAAGTTGTTTGAGAACTCTAAGGAGTGTAAAGTCAGAAAACTTGGCACGAACTGGGAAGGCCTTACAAAATTGTCGAAGTCGTAAACCTTGGCGTCTTTTGATTAGAAACGTCCACCGGCGGAGCCATACCAAGGGCATGGGGACTCCATGCATCTTCGACGATACAGCTCTTAAAGAACTTCCCGTACAAGTAATGACTAACAATCACTTTTACTCGTGCACTCCAACGAGTTAAATGATACAATATCATTTCTTTCACCAAACAAAAAAACCAAAGTAAATGGCGCCTTAACATCCACTTTACTCGAGTACGTAGGCAGCCTTAACCGGATCCAATCGCAATATAAAAACCCAAGTAAATGGGTCATAATAGCCATATTACTCAAGAAAATGGAACTACGAGTGACTTGATCCTCCGAAGAGGTACGTAGGCATCCTTAACCGGTCCAGTCGCAATTTAAAAAAAAAAAATCTTCTCAGGAAGGAATGGCTTCAGTAAGACCAGATCCAAGCTGCTTCCATGATTCTAACGCTCGCATTACAAAACACACTGAGCAACGGACTGTGTACTAGCACTCGTGCCCGATCATCACATATGCTCTGAACAGGACACGTATCCAAGGGATTCAGCTACATCATCGCAATGATTGACTAACTTAAACAAAGATCTTTTTGTCTCTTTTATTCTTTTCGAGCATGGTTTCTCTGACCAAAATGCTGATCAAAAACCGTTGTCGTTTAAAGAAATGTGGAATTTGCCTTAGCCGCATCCGGTGTCGATTGTCAATCAAACGCTAGTGACCCCGGGGTCAAAGGTCAAAACACAAAGAGAAGCTTGATAATTCAAAGACGTAAATCAAAAGAACGAAGGCTTATTGAGTTACTCGAACTAATCAAATACTTAATGAGGTATTTCGATAATTCTGGGATTACGACAAACGAGAAAACAAAATACTTCGGGGCCAGAAAGAAGTTAGATAACTCTAAGTTTTAAATCGATATGAACGTTGACTCACCGAGTTACTTCGAACTAATCAATATTCACCAGAGTACATGCACTTCATAGCTTCCGGAATCTCACCAACCTTTAACCAAGAGGCTTCGCTGCTCAAAGTGCCTCTCTTGTGTGGCAAACACACGCGATAATCGCCTGGAGGATGTCGTTTCCCTTCTCTTTGAGAATCTCGAGACACTTCCTAGTCACGAACACCTGACTATACAAATAGCATGAATGTTCATAGGAATTACAATGAGCCTAATGGTGGGCGAATGTTGCTAAAATGGCGGTTGCATTTCGCAATCATAGTCATTTGCACCCTAACCCTCATCGAGTAACTTCGAAACTTGATATTCCTTTAGTCGAGTGACCTCCCTCAAATGCCTTAGGGTGGTGGCAGCCTTGTGTCGCTTCAAGGCAGCCTTCTCCTGCTCCAAAAAAGCATTTTCTCGCTGGAGTCCTTTCCATCGCTGCCCGTTAAGATCGCGAGCTCTCTTATCCTGAGATTCCTGCTCGATCATGATCGCACAATCACTGTATCCTGAGATAGCTTATTCTACACAGACAGAAATAATTCACTGAACTCGAATCCTTCAGGAGAGACCAAACACTAGTCTTCACTAAAACTCGGCCCAGGAACTAAAACTTCTCATACTTTCCCACGATTGGACGAGCGTTTTCTTCAAACCATCATATAATTCAGTATCTCATCCACAGAACATTCAGTGTTGCCTTCTGACACATGGGATGTCGTTACATGTTCTAGCAGGGTATAAATATCATAGCAATTAACTGTACATTAACGCCTTAATCGCTAACACACAAAAAATACATCTTGCCAAGAGAGATCATGTGTAGTACTAGGATCCAATCCACAGAAAACAATGGCACACAATATAT
>CAJHQP010011952.1:0-13617 GCA_905132765.1 Moricandia arvensis
CGACTGCTAAGTGAAGATAGAGTACTACTGTAGTAGTAAGAGATTGGAAGAAGCTATTAGACAGACAGATTTCCGCGAAGCAATCTTAGCTGATCACTCAGGTAGGACGCAAGGAGGAATATGACACCGCTGTTTTAAGTCCGTATTATTTTTCTATAAGGGGCCAAAACACTTGATTCCACGGGTCCCTGAACTACAACTGTAAGTTCTTTGAGTAAAATGAACAGAAGTCTTGAAAGATCCAGATGACTGCAGAATCAGCTGCGATTGCACAATAGAGACAAGCTAAGGAACCGTTCTCAACAGAGAAGTGACGAGGAGTTCTAAACGTTGTCGTATTAGAAGCATCCTCTCTAAACTAATGGGTTCTTCATTGATACTCCTTGGAGCTGTGTCCTGAATATTGGGTGCTTGGTGTATGAGGTTCTGGCAGCAAGATGGCGAGTCTTAGAGGGCATTTAGACTCTTTCGGATAGAGGACCTCCATGATATGCACGAACCTAAGACCAGACTATTAGTCCAAGTTGGTATGCTTGGAGGAAAAGGGAAAAAGCCGAGTTTCATAATATGCAGCTCAAGAGTATGCACTACGTACTCACTCTGGTAGAAAGGCAACTGCCTCCTTACACTTCAACACAAAACAAACGGCCGAAGCCTATGGTATAACTCACCACTCGTTCCACTCAGAGTTATAGCACTAATTTAGGATAATACGCATAGCTAAGGAATAGAACATTCGAAGAAAATCCTTTCAGGTATGTATAGAACTACCAGGCGGAGATAAACATTTCAAGATAACCGCTCAGTACTTTGATACTAGCATGATCGGTTCCAGTCCCTCTGTGATCAGCAGGGATGAGTTACTAAAGGGCTGTTGTTTCAAGTTTTAAGAATAGAAAACTCATCGAACACAGGCATACAACATTGAAATCCTGCAATAGGCAAAGAAGTTGTTCATTAGAGCAAATCCAGTCTCAACGAATGATATACGTCTTTTATTAAGCATCATTAATCGCGCCAGTAAAAGTTTAGTCTTCCTACACACCGGAAGTACACACGACCCATGGATTACAACATTTCGGTATGGGGGATATCTTGGATGAATTTTTGCTGAATCAACAAGGTCATTGAGATTTACATCAAACTTCGACTCAAGTCATCTAATGGGTCTATGGTTGGCTCAATCGAAGTTGGTGAAGCGAGAGTGGGGATTAGTTGATAAGGAGACTTTCAGGATTAACTATGAACTCCCACGAGACTCATAATACCATAGTACCAATACTGACATGTTCTTATGCATTGTTTATGGCCGGTGCTGATTGGCACGTGCTTAAAAAAGATAAGCTATAACAAATTATTGTCGCGTAAAAGCAACCACTAACGGTGCTCTGAAGATGTGGCCAGAAGCTGATGAGTATAAACCAAAAAAGCAATCATAAGTACCCATTAATGATCTTGAAACGGATATAGTTCAAATGATGCTCTGTTCGGTCACCACTGCTATAGACAACTTGGGGTATCGCATCTGCAAAACAAAACGCAAAACTAGGGATTAAGATTTGGAGGTTCCGGCATGTATATTCGGATAGTTGAGAAAATACAAAGAAAAAATTCACTAATCAGAGGATATAACTTATAAACCATAAGACACAATCTTTATATATATATATGGCTTTTATATGCTGCAAAAGCGACAAAACTAAACAATTACATTTAGTTGCTTCACAATAAAAGGCACTGTTGTTTGATAGAATATAGGTTGTATTCATTATTAAGCGTAAATGCCCACTAGACTTTACGCTCAACTTGGGGTCGACTCTGGAGAGATATATAGATATGAAGCCAAGCATTACTTCTCTCTATAATACGTTTGAATACCTGTTGCAAATAAGGAAGAACCACTCGAAGTTAAGGGACAAATAACGAAAGCATGTAGGACTTGGCTCTTCTCCATATAGAACACGGAGTGGGTAAGTGGCAGTTGTCCATGCCAGGGAAGATTTTGGCTTTATAGTAAATATAAACTTGTCAATATGTTATCGTAACTGTAAATAATACTACAATTCCACCTTCGGCTCTTCGATTAAAAAGGTATTATGAAAAAAAAATTAATGGTTTAATTTGTGAAAAAATTAAGCTTGGGTCAATTAGTACGTATATTTAAGGTGAATACAATTATACTTTTATCGATTGATAAAGATGAAAAGGATCGCCAATTGAGATCAACATTCTAAATGGTGCCAGCTAGTTGGACTTAACATTGATCATATTTGAACATAATAAGGCTATGGATATTTTTGAATTCCCCTAAAGAATTGTCAAATCATCAGTACTTTAATTCGTACTCTAGTTTATATTACTCTCTATTTGTGAGCAGTTGAAACGCTTGTAGGGAAGGGAAATAACGAACGGAATAGGACAAGATGGCAAAGAAGAAGCACCCCAACAAGAGCTAGCCAGAGCAGACTGGAAGAAAGTACTAGAATTGGCTGTTTTTCGACTCCTCCTCAAAAGGGCCACAATCCTTCAAGAGCACTAATCCTAAACCCAGTTAGAATCAGCAATCATTTATTTACTCACGATCTCGAAGGTGAATTGTAGTCCTATCTTGATTTCCGAGTACTTATCTCGAGACTTTGGACTTATATATAGTGCCTACATCAGCATCTACGCTCCGATCGGAATAAATATGCGTTGAAAATTCGACCCAGAGTCAACCCCTGTGCGAATAGAAGAATTCATTGAGACATTCTCACTTGGAGGAGTACAAAAGACTGTTGAAAGACAGAAAATTTGATTTAATAGACGCTCAATGTCCCTTATTACACTCCTCCAGGATATGACTTGGTGGTTGTATATAACAGGGAGCATAAACCAACAGGTTTGGCTAGGTCAAACCTGAGAATAAAAAACATGTTGCCCTCTAAATCTTAAAAACTTGTCTCAGTTCTCCCCCTAAAATATAAATAAGATCCGCTAAGCTAACATCTGTTTAAAAATCTTCCTAGTTACATTAAGGTATTTGTTTTTGGTATGGGATTTACTATTTCATATAGATACGGTAAAGTTACATACCCATAATAAAGAGTGTATCTTGGATGATCTTTGAATTATATCTCGTAGGCTCTCCATAGGCGTGACCGATAGTCTGCTCTCTGCATGGGCCTGTAGTCAACTTCGATATGATAGAGGCTGCAATAGACGCGTTTCATATGTATCTCGTAGCTCTTCACACATGTTGTGTGCTGAGCTACTGTGTTTGAGCCAGCATTAGCATTTTTTGTTTCAATGTATCGCGCTCGTTCTTAAGCTGGTTGTTGTGAGCTCTATTGGGTACAGCGAGAGTTTGATGGGCTGGTTTTGTGGACGCATACGCCATCTTCAACGGAAGGAACAATGTCAAATGAAGACAAGTACATACTCTATCTCTTTTGTTTATTATGTACGAGATAGCGAAGAAATCGTCAAGTTTTGTCTTTATCAACATCTGACACATGGCCTGTAAGTATTGAGAAATTATGTTAAATGTGCATTTGCATTATAAGGTGTTTTACTTTAGCAAGACTACTGAGCTCTGATCTGTTAGAACTCTTACGCTTGTAAGATTTACACAACAACTAACTTAGTCTGTTTAACCAAGCTTTTCTAAATATTTTTGGTTTAACGCGCAACGATGATCTAAAGTTGACGTATACTGATGTGGTTGCAGCAGATGTACTAAAGCTAGGTCATAGGTTCATGTTCATCTCCCACATCCTAAAAATGAAGCTACAGGCTGAGCAGACACTCAGTTTTATATGCGAAGACGACGACAAGCTAATGCGTTGCGCTGGCTGCGCGCTTGAAGTAGCCGCTGCAATGCTAGACTGCTATGCCTAGAGTAGCATCAAAGAGCAGATCTTCTTAGCGGATATACAACAGGTTGTTCTGCAAGCATGCTCACTGTGCGTTACAAATTGCAAAGAACAAAGCATACATGTATGCTGCTTTTTTGTTGCTTACGCTGCTGCAAACTATGCCTATTGCATTTATTCTGCGTATAGCAAAAATGCGTAGATATGTACTCAGCCACTTTTCGGCTATGATCTGTCTTCTTCTGTTTATAGTTGTAAGAACTGCTTGTTAATTAATGTACTTAGACAATCTCCTGGTTTTGAGTTAATATATCATGAAAAACAAAAAACTTGTAGTTTTGCCCGATCTCAGAAGATGGCTACATATATAGTCTGTCTCAGATTTTGAATAATGCTGCTACAGAATTTCAAAACTTATTCACAGATGTGAGCAATCAAAAAGCAGACAACTATGACTGATATTACGTTGTTAGAGTATTTCTACGATTTACATACGGAACGATGCCTACATGTGTATATAATTTCTTACCATGCTACATGTGCGAGTCAGCGCTCGAGATATAGATCCATGGGGATACCATTCAGGTTGTACATGTTAGATTGTCCACAAATATTTTGACCAAAAAAAAGATTGTCCACAAATAATACTCATTCATCTATACTGCATTCTGGTGTTATCTATCAAACATCTCATCCACTGATAACATGTACACAGAACCTTTGTCTAGGTATGTATAAATATCTGTCAGCACTCCAATAACCCTCCACCTTTAAGTCTTTCCTTATGGCATATATGTATTCATTGATGCCTTTTTTTTCAACTACCATTCACTATCACAACACCGAGAATGGCAGCCGTTAAACAAATGCAGCCTTTTGAAAGACGAAAGTCTTTCCTTGAAGCAGATACGTATACTATTAATACTGAGCTTACATAAGCAGCTAGACATCTGCAGTGCTAACTAGGAGCTGGACTGCAGACCATCTAAGTCAAACACTAGTGATCTAACTACTATGCAATAAGCAGAACGGCTACACATACTGTGCCTATCACTAGTTTTTGCTTTGTGGTGTCTTTTCTCCAGTCAACTTACAGATCAAGAACGCAGATAGACCTTTGGTGGTGACAAGAACCACTTCTGGACAGCAACGCTCTAACTTTTGCTTGCATAGAAGAAGTAGCAGGTCAAGTGGGTGTCTTTATCACAGCTTCCACACCAGTTGATACAAACTGCCCTCACAAACAAAAACTCCCACCCACTTTAAACACCAAACTATCACTTCGATTGGTTATATAGTTTCCCAGATGTTCATTCTATATCCAGTTCAATTGTATATAACTTAAGCTGAAATTAGTTTTATGATGGAGAGCTCAAGACAAAAAGCTTTAAAAATGAGAGAATGTGGCGTGTGACTTCAATAGGAAGTTGTCACTGTAAATTGTGGTTAGATCTCTGATTGGAGATAATGAAGCGAGACGCTTGACGATTGCACATCTTAGAGCTTTATTATTTTGGTAAAATAAATGGAGTTTGAAGCCATGTTGGAGGATTAAAAATGGTATGGATTTTAATTGAAATATCTCGTTTACATCATCACCGAAATTGACAGCCGTATGCTAGAGAAGCTTTACGACGGTGGTTTTATCTTTTTGTTTCAAGTGCTAGTGAGATGAAGGAACCAGAATAGTCAGCTCCCTTTCTATTAAAGCAAGGCGTAAAATGGAGATATCATATTTTGCACAGTGGAAAAACTACCCCAATAGCAAAAGTGTCTTATCTTGTAACACAAAGTGAAAAAGTGATTATAGTGTAAATGACTCTTTATTTGTTACGTATCCAGTTTGGGATGGTATTCGAAGACACCGCTACATTATCGTACATATTGTTTAGTCACCGTTACGACACTTTCACATTAAATAATTAATAAGGTAATAGTTTCAAACTCCAAATTGTACATGGTATCAGAATCCATATCCTAAGTACCATTAACTCTCAATTAATATAATTCCTTTTGTTGGGTATAAAAATCGTACTTAACCTTTTGACGGGTGTAATTATCGTACTTGACTCGTTTTGACCGAATAAGTTTTAAAAAATTCTGCGCTGATAAAAGTTATTATCTCGAAAAAAGAATATTAGAGATAAAGTATCCAACCTCGAGACATTAGACATATATAAAAGATAAGTCCAATCAATTTATCACTAATTAATTTTAAATTAAAAGATCATATTAACATAGTATCAGAGCATTAATTAACGAGGACATTTTAAGTAATGTATATGCATCCATGCTTTGTGATATTTCACTATCTTGGATAATTTTTTATAAGATGCATCATCTATTATGGGAAAATCTAGTTCAAAAGAGAAACCACCTTCTTTCAATTCGGCAGAAAGTCCTCAAATTGATTTTGAGAGAGAAGATCAGCATCCATATGAGGATCGTCTGAACATCCCTGAAAATCATACTAGAAGTATATTTTAGTTTGTGTCATGAATGTATACATGAATGCAAGTTGGTGGACAAACCTATCTTCGATGTAGTAATTTTATTTGCCTTTGTTCACCCGAGAAACTTGACTAATATATTGTAATGACTTTCATACGATTTAATAAATTGTTGACTAGTTTAGATATAGATATACTAAGATCTTTTGGTTCTTTGCTCCTACAATGCAAATCAAAATAGAAATACTATAGCTTCAGGTGATATCAATTGTGGTAAGTAGATAATGAGACTTGTTGAAAAGCTCACCAAAGTTTACCGACATCATCCGTTTAGCATTATATATAGTATATAATATATATATATATATATATATATGTGTGGTTTTCAGAGGTTAATTTGAGATTTACAAAAGCATACAACTACAAATACCACTTGGTACTCAAGAGAGATTGTAAAACAAAATATAATATAGATGAATAAATCAATCGAATGCAAATATCTTCAATGATAATTGATACAAGCCAACTTTGAACCAAGTATGAAAGAACAATGACAGAACAAAAGAAGGGATTTAGAGTGGGTGATGCTTTTGTTCTCATAATGTTTTTGAGTATACATTGAGAAATGAATTCCTAGCTCACAACATATTGACAATACCACTCTCGCCTCCAACTCCTGTTAAATCTTAGCATATTTTTCAACCTAAGCAGAACATATGATCCCACATAATCAATTTGATTTTTTAAGCACAAGGTTTGTATTTAAAAGTTTTTAAAAAAAATCAGTATCATTTGTAAATTTGTTAAGCTAATTGAAATTGTGCTTACATCATTAACCTGAAAAGAAAGAGGAGAGTATGGTAACTTTATCATGACCAAAGCATCTCTTATCAAAGCCACCTTGTGATTTATAAATGTCCGAGTAAGCGATGAACTCCACACTAACTCACCAACTTTTAGATCATCAAAATGGGCCTCCTAACTCATAATCATCATGGTCAACTCCTGTTAATTTCTCTCGAAAGTTATACATGATCTTGTATATTCTTACACGAAGGGATGACAATTGTCGACCCCTAATTCATAAAGATATCGTTTACTTACAAGCGATAAACTATCTCATCAAATTCTCCAATCACATAATTAGCTAACTAATCCATATTGTCTATGAGAAATGAAAAACAAATTCACAGTTGTTTTAAAACTTTCTATAAGTAAATCCATATTGTCTATGAGAAATATTAATAAACTATCTCAAATCTCCAATCACATAATTATCTTACAAGCGATAAACTATATCAAATCTCCAATCATATAATTAGCTAACTAATCCATATTGTCTATGAGAAATGAAATACAAATTCATAAAGTTATCGTCTGTTTCGTCACACATGGTTCTTAAACTTTCTCTAGCCCTCTCTTTACTTTTGTACCAGGTGAGTATGTACGAGTTTATTGGCATTTGTATAAGGCCAGCTATCTTATTTTATAAAAATGAAAATTCTGCATATATAATCATGAAACAAAAACTTGATCTCTATAAATGTAAAATATTGTTAAATATTTAAAGCAGATCCAGTTGCAAACTTCTCATATCATTACCTTTTGTTAATAAGAAAATTTCGACCTTTTGCAGATAGTGTTTTGGTCAGGATCTTCAGGAACCAGTTTTTGATAAGTTTGGCTGCTTGGGAGCAGGACAGTAGTCAACCTTCCCACAAGAGCTACCTGCGCTAAGTTACTCAAATTATTTTTTATTTGATGTTAGTATAATTAAGCATAGAACCTTAAAATAATCAAACCAAATATAGATCTTTTACGAGAGAGAGAGAGAGAGAGAGAGAGAGAGAGAGAGAGAGAGAGAGAGAGGGTGACAGAGAGAGAGTAAGCACCACATAGCTTCAAGCATGAAACCCTAATTTTTAAAAAGCATGCAGAAGCACATGTGTGCTCACTCTCTTCTGTCACCTCCTCATACCTTCGATGGAAGAGAGAAGCATGTGACCAGACTTGAATACCTTAGGCTTGTGAAACATTCAACTTAATTGATTAATCTACTTTCATATACATACACTTATATATCTAATTATATATTCTGTATACATATATATATATATATATATATATATATAATATCTTTAAAATCATATAATTCATAACTCTATTAGGGAACTAAGAGCAAGACTCTAGACCCTTACATCTTTATATCTTTGGGATGTGGGAAGAAACTGAGACCTGTCGGGCCTTTTTATAGCAATTGGATATAGAGAATGGTCTAGAAACAAAGAGGGAGAAAGAAAAAGAAAACTCTCATGAATTATTGATAAAGATTGTTCCGTTTTCCAACCACGTGAATGGCATTTACTAAGATGCCGACTTACTACTTGATGTTTTCGAAGTCATCTTCTGCTTTTGCTAATCAAATTAACCTTTTTAAAACTTATCATTATATCACGATCATACCTCACTACTATATATAAATATACACTTGAAATACTGGTTTGATATCCATGTTTTATATATTGTCAATACTTATATAATACGATATATGATATGTAATATATTTAAATACAAAAGTATACAAAATTGCTCTTGGTGGCGAGTTACAAATTGTTTAGTGTGAACAGCGTATTCAATTAATAATGCACATTTAAAACTAATGTGGTCCAAAAACTTTGGAATAATACTTAACAAATAAAAACTTTGGAATAAAATATAGATGACGTTTGTCAAAGAAAAAGAAGACATTGGATGAAGTGTAATTCTCTTAATATGAAAAGATTAGTTTGTGAAATTTAGCTAGCGCAAAGCATATATGACTTTTGTTTTTATATGATTTAATAGAATATAAAATTGGACCGCCCAATTAGAAATCAACAGAGTCTCATCATGAAAAAGATCAGCCACACCAAATATTCAACACGGCGCTAAAGCATCTTAAAGCATGCATGCTTTTTCAAAAACATTTTAAAACTAAAAAAAAAAACATTTTAAAACTGTATGGCATTATGCTCTATTCAATGAAACTTCACAAATAAAATTAAAATGTTGTTACAAGAATCTTTGGTTTGCATGTCCTTGTCTTACAAGATGTGATTAACTTGTGTACTAGTTTCTAGTTTGTTACAAGATTTCTATCGTGAAGACTAAAGTCAACCCAAAATGTAAGACGACCCTGTTAAAAATTAGTTTTGAGTTAGAATTTTGTAATTCTGTTATTTTATCTTATTCTTATAACCATTTCCTTAATGTTTTAGTTGTTTAACTATTTATACCACAAATTGTTATTATTATTTTTTTTGTCAACTAATTGTTATCTTATTTTAACCTTTTTATATATTCCAGAACCACGATGAGATCTGCTGAGAATGTGAACATGTAATGATGACACTTGACCTGCTGCGTGCAGCATTGGTGCGTACAACCAGGTTCAGAGTATGAGATAGTTGGTCTTTTTCCTGCCAGGATAAAGAATATATACCACCCAAAAAAGATTTAACTAATAATTCAAATATAGAAAGCGCGTATAGTTCCTCCTTCCTTAACAGTTTCCTTTTTGGGAAAACCACACACAATAGAACCATAAACTATAAATTATTTTTGTTTTCCTTATTTCTGGCTTTGTTATGCATTTTAATAAAAAAAAATTTGGACAACGCATTTTAGTAATTTATCTATATAGCATTAGATATATAGACTTGTGATCTTCATCGCACTTAAGTGACTGATAGACTAATTAATAAGTCTCCTGAGCAGTGAATCTACATCATAGTTTGTGATGGAGAATATTGATGTGTATTTAGACCGTTTAAACAAAAACCAAGTAGAGTTTTTTTTTTCATTTATTAGTTTAAAGTAAGGAAACTGAAAATAAGCACTTCATGTGTTCATAATGTTTTAATCCTCTCCAAAGACGAATATTAAAATAAAGTCTGTCTGGGTCATTCATATATCCCCCCCTAGTGGCAAATCTATGTGATAAGATATCGACTTTTGAGGGACATAATATTCACTTTGACTTCTAGTTTGGAGCCATTACTTGACGTTGAAGCCTCAGAAAATGAACCAAAACCAAAAGAGAGTTAACATCAAATGCATTTTAGACAGTTTGGACTAGACTAATACGGAAGAGTTATGGAGATATCAGTGTTTATTATAAATTTTGTTATAACAATATTGCGTTGGTGTTAGTGTTAGAGATCAAGAAGGCTTGTTCGTGGGACAAATGACAGTAGTAATTAAAAGTTCTTTGACATACAAATGTGTGGTGATACAGATTGTATTTGAGCATTTTTTTATCGATTAAAAGGAATTTTAGAGAGTGACCTGACCACACACAGGCTTTACTTTAGTATTAGTACTGCTAATATTCTCTACTCCGGTGCGGTTTTTCACCACTTTCGGCGTGGGAATCACGTGGAGAGCCCCTGAGTAGACACGTGGTCGACAGGAATTTGCCGACCCAGCCCCCACATTGTATGCAAGTGGACAGCAGAACCACGCTGGTCATTTATCCCTTCATCTTAATTTTAAAAGATCGATTCGATTCGATTCTTGGTATAATAATAATATGGCTTATCCGCTTCCCGGCTACCTACTCGACCGGAAATGTTAAGGAGTCTGTGGGCATGGGCTCAGATTGGACCTTACTTGCCTTTAGAAATTATTGGGCTTTTTAATCCCCTATATATTAATCCTGGAGCATTATAATTTTTAAGTGTAGCCACGTGTCATCACGAAAATGATTCTCAGAATCCTTAGAAAAAAGTTGGTCCATCTAATTATATATTATACTTTTATTAAATTAACATACATATTGATTAGTAGTGCATAAAAGGATATTTTACATTCTTTCCTTAAATAAAAGCTACGGAATTACCTAATATGATTAACATATATATGAAAATTAATGTTTTGAATAATAAAGATTTGATAATATATTTTGTATTCTTCATCATTTTTTAATTTATATTATTAAAAATTAAACAATCATATTAACCATATAATAAAAAATCTAAATTTTTTTTCTTACATGTTATATTATGAATTTTTAAAAACAACTATAAATTACTAAAACAATAAAAGAATTACAATCAAAATTTTGTGAACAATGTTTTTATTTTTTGTTATAAAAAGATACAATTTAAAAATCACATAAGTATATAATAAAAATCTAGATTTTTTCTAATTTACTATATTTAATTTTTTTAATATAAATTACTAAGGCTATTAAAAATCTATGATGAAATTGTTTTGATCAATTGTTTAATTTTTTATTATAACAAGATATAAATGATCATAAAACCATGTAAATATGAAGTCTCATTTATATATATATATACATTTATTTCAATATCATTTAAATTAATATATATATATATCATATATAAAATACATAAACATGTTAATAAAAATAATATTTTAGTCACAACAAATATAAAAATGTTAATAAAATCATATGAGTATCAAGCCTCAATAAATAAATATTTATATTAAATATATTATATATCTATATCAATATCATTTGATTTTAATTATATATTTTATAACATAAATAAATGGTTTATTTTGTTTTTTATCAACAAAAAGTTTTGTAAATAAAAAGAAAGAAAGTTTTTATTTATGTTATTACTCGAATTTAATTGTATACGTAATAACTATTCGCTCTTCAATTATTCAATATATTTATTATTGCATAATATGTAAATTAATACAAAATAAATAGAGTTAATTGGTGGAATAACCATAATGAAAAAAAATAGGCAAATAACCATAAAAAAAGTTACCAGAAGTGAGAGGATAATTGTGCAAAATGTGGACCCTTCTTTCCTTCACAGCGCGTCAATATATAAAACAAATAGTGAGAGGATAATATGTAAAGTGCGGCCTAATATGTTCTAAATGCGTATACTATTCTATTTGCATAGTCCATAATAGTATGGTATGTTAATAACATTACTTAAATTTTAGGTTTCATACATTATGGTGTACATTATAGAATAAATGGAGCGACAAACAAATAAAAAGTTGAGAGAGAGAGAGAGAGGAGGGGAGGGGAGGGGAAGGGAGAGAGAGAGAGAGAGAGAGAGAGATGAGAGAGAGAGAGAGAGAGAGAGAGAGAGAGAGAGAGAGAGAGAGAGAGAGAGAGAGAGAGAGAGAGAGAGAGAGAGAGAGAGAGAGAGAGAGAGGAAAGAAATGATTATATATAATTCTATGTTTCCAAATAGCAAAGAACACAACAAAATTATATCTCATTTGAAAAAAATCTTACTATACTATCTAAATGTGTAAGATAATATAGAATAGTATATAATATTTCAATATATTATAATTAATTACATATTGGTTGTTCGATGAGAGAACAACACGAAAATATGAGAAACTGTGTAGAGTTTTAGTTGAGTTAAAACTCTAGATTGATCAATTCACATCAAATTCTTTAATATTTATGTTTTAAGTATGAGGTATCATTTGAAGTACAAATTAAATTATACTATATGAATTTATGATATATTATAGACTTTAATTTGATTTCTAATCTAACATGATATATCAAATGTTATAAATATATATATATATATATATATATATATATATATATATATATTTAAAATTTTCAAAACACATCATAAATAGAAAAATCTATATTTTTTGTTAGTATTTTATAAATTTAGATAATTATTTTTAATAAAACTAGAAGATAAATAAGATTAGAGGGGAAAACATTTTACAACAAAATAAAAAAATAAAAGAAAACAAAACCACTACACATACTTATATAAAGGGTATAACAACATTAATACACAATATATATAGTGTATTCTAGCCATTGTAGTTGCTATGGTCATTTACCAAATTAATTTTTTTCTCATGGTTATCATTGCTAATTTCCCAAATAAATAATATTATCTTACAAATAACTTTTATACATAACTAATCTTCATTCTGCGCAAGCATGGATCTCAAATGTTACTTGATCATCATCATTTCAAAAATATGATTCTTCATATCGAAGTGAGATGATGAATTATAACATTTGAATGAATCATTGAAGCCCAATGTAAATTAAATAAGTTTAAAAAAATATCAACAAACATCACCTAACTCATCAACATTATATTGACCGATTCATACTATACATTTGGAGATTTATTGACATCATGATTGAATAATCAAGATTAATATTCAACGATAATTAATATATTAATTTCATTCGCGCATGCGCGCGGGGTAATCATCTAGTTGTACTATTAAACGGTAAACAAGTCGTTGATTTTCTTCTTTATCCGCTTATACTTTCTTATACTAATTTC
>CAJHQP010011953.1:0-13616 GCA_905132765.1 Moricandia arvensis
AGCTATACAGCCCAATATCAGTGAGGTGTTTACTTGCTCTCTTTCAACATTAAGAAGGTGTGCGTGTTTTATAGTCGTAGATAGACTGTTTTTTAGTGTGTGTATTTTATTTTGGGAAGTTTTTACGACTGATAAAGGAGTCCTTCGAGCGTTAGCAAAGTCTCGCTACGTCGAAGGTTGAGTTTTTGCGTCGACTTTGTGGGAATTTTTTCGAAAAAGTTTCAAAAACATTAAATCCGGAAGTGAATAATTTTGAGTTTTTTGGGAGTCTATGAGTATATGTATACGTACCCACTGCCCCCCCCCCTCCCTCCCCCTTTTGATGAGGGGGGACAGCTGGGATCGTCTTGCGACGAACTGCCAAGCATTGTTTTAGTGGTAGCATTTCTTGAGGTGCATCGCATTCCATGTTCACGGAATTTTGATATCATGCATATTTGCGATTTAGTACGAGCCCGGTCGGATGACCTTTATTACTTTGTAGGGTCCTTCCCAGTTTGCTCCGAGTTTTCCAGTGTTCCGTTCGGCAGTATTATGGAAAAAATTTCGAAGCACTAGGTCACCCTCTTAGAATCTGTGGCTTTGTACGTCAGCGTTATAGTACTTTACAGCCGCCAGTTGATAATTTTGGATTCTTATAAGAGCCTGATCCCGGCGTTCGTTGATCAGGTCAAACTCGTCGAGCAGCATCAGATTTTTTGACTCTTCGCATTCTAGGAGTAACCTTCTGCGCACTCCGGGAAACTTGACCTCCGCTGGATAATGCACTCTGCTCCGTATACGAGGGCGAACAGGTTTTCCCCCGTCGCACGTCTCGGAGTTGTGTGATGCGACCATAGGACTCCTTCATGTTCGTCGACCCCATCTACCCTTCTTGGTGTCTAAGCGCTTTTTGAGTCCATCAAGGATGGTTTTATTTGTAGTTTCGGCCTAGCCATTACATTGTGGGTATCTAGGGGTTGATTTTGTTAGTCGAATCTTCCATTTTTTCGCAGAAGGCCTCGAATCTAGTCTAAATGAATTGAGACCCATAGTTTGTTACGATTTCATACGGGACTCCGTTCCTGTAAACAATATTTTTCCATACAAAGCTTTTGACTTGAGCGTCCTTAATGCTTGCGTAGGAGTCTGCTTCCACCCATTTTGAGAAGAAGTCTGTTAAGACCAGCAAGAACCTTTTTTGTTTCGACTTATGCATGGGCCCGACTATGTCCATCGACCATCGCATGAATGGGTATGGTTCCAAGATTTATGAGAGGACCTCTGCTGGTTGATGGATAGTTGGGGCGTTCCTTTGGCACTTTTCGCATTTCCACGCGAAGTCTTCGCAGTCTTTGATCATTGTTGGCAAGTAATGTACGTGGCGTCTTATTGTGACTGCAAGAGATCTTCCGCCAGAGTAATTTCCACAGGAAACCATAATGGATTTTTTCCATTATCCTTTGTGCCTTTTCTCCTTCTACGCAGGTCATGAGTGGCCCTTAAATCTCCACTTGTATAGTTCTCCGTCAATCAAGACGTATCGCACAGATTGGGTTTTATCTGCTGGGAGTTCTCCGTTGGCAATATACGCAAGGATTTCCTTCATCCAAGGTTCATTGAATCTGTATTCTATCGGCCCGGATTCTTGTGTGGTTTGGTCATCGACTTCACCAGTATCGCCATCGGGAGAGTCGATTAGGTGTATGACAACGGTTGGTCCGATGCTGAGATGTTCTATGAATTCTACGGGAATCACCCTGCTCAACCCTAGGTCCGAACTGGATGCTAGGGCGGCTAGGGCGTCGGCCTGAGCATTTTCGGCTCTCGGAGGCTGGGTGAGCGCAAACTGGTCGAAGCTTTGAGCCAATGGTCGAACGATTTTTAAGTAGGCGTCCATTCTTTCGTCTATTGCTTCGTACTCCCCGCTGTATTGGCATGCCACGAGTTGGGAGTCACAGTAGCCGTCAATGTTGAGTACTTCCAAGCCATGTGCCAATGGTAATCCTGCGATAAGGGCTTCGTATTCAGCCCCGTTGTTTGAGGCGTGGAAGATTAGTCGGAATGACTGTTCCAGTATTTCCCCCATTGGTGACACGAGTCGGATCATATCCCAGAACCTTGCTTGGATGAAGATCCGTCGACGTGGAGGGTCCAGGTCGAGTTGGGTTCTCGGCTGGCAGTGCACCCCGCAGGGAGTTCTACTAAGAAATCGGCGAGTACTTGTGACTTTGCGCAGGTTTTCGCTCGATACTCAATGTCGTATTCGCTTAGTTCGATCGCCCATTTTTCCAATTTCCAGATTAAATGGGACTTTGCAAGATAGCCCGCAGTGGGAATGATTTGAGTACTGCGATCGTATGGGACTGGAAGTACAGCCTTAGCTTTCGTGCTGACATTACTACCGCAAGTGCTAATTTTTCCATCATCGGATAGCGCGTCTCTGAGTCAAGAAGAGTTTTGCTCACATAGAAAATGGGCTTTTGCTCGCCACGTTCTTCTCGGCTAAGGACGCCGCTTACTACCGTGGTTGATACGGCGATATACAGGAAGAGCGGTTCCCCTTCTACAGGTTTCATGAGTACCGGGGGAGTGGCCAAGTAATGCTTCAGCTGTTGGAAAGCCTTTTCGCATTCCTCAAAACATTCAAATTTCTTGTTCCCCTTCAGAGTGTCGTAGAAGGGCATATATTTGTCCGTTGATCGTGAGATAAATCTGTTTAGTGCTGCTACCCTACCGATCAATCTCTGTACATCTCGTTTCATTCTTGGAGAAGCCATTTCGATCAGTGCGGTAATCTGTATCGGGTTGGCTTCGATCCCACGGTAGGTCACGAGGTAGCCAAGGAATTCTCCCGACGCCACTGCGAACCTGTACTTCACAGGATTTAGTTTCATATTGTGGAGTTTTAGCCTTTCGAAGCATTCTCGAAGGTGGGAGATATGATCTCCTTCTTCGAGGGATTTTACGAGCATATTGTCGATGTAAACCACCACTGTTTTTCCGATTTGTTCTGAGAACATTCGGTTGACGAGCCGTTGGTAAGTTGCGCCAGCATTCTTCAGACCGAATGGCATTACCTTGTAACAGTAAGTACCACGGTCATTTATGAATGCAGTCTTTTCTTGATCGTAAAGATTCATTCTAATCTGATTAAACCTAGAGAAGGCGTCCATAAAGAACAGGAGCTTGTTCCCTGCGGTTGCTTCGACTAGGCGGTCGATATGTGGCAGTGGGAAACTATGATTTGGGCATGCTTTATTGAGATCGGTGAAATCGACGCATACTCTCCATTTCCCGTTCTTCTTTTTGACAACTACCAGGTTAGCGTGCCAATCGGGATACCTGACCTCTATTATGGACCCGACTTTGAGGAGTTTTTTGACCTCGACGTTGACCGCTTCGGCGCGTTATGGTCCCAATTTTTGTCTTTTTTGTTTGACACGTTGAAAGTCAGGTCAACGTTGAGCTCTTTACATGTGATCTTGATGCATATCTTCTGTGGTCCATGCGAATGCGTGCAAGTTCTCCTTCAGACAAGCTATGAGCTCGATTTTCAGAGACTCGCTCAGGTTCGCACCGATCTCTACACAGCGATCTAGGAATGCCTCGTCTAGACATACCGAGAGAACGGGCTTGCAGTTTGGTTCTCATCTCCCATCCAAAGCTTCGACCGCTCGCGACTGCCAAAAGACTTCAGCATCGTCTTGTTCTAGCGTGTTGTCGATGGCAGACGATTCCTTTATTTTTAAGTGGAAATTCAGCTAACGTATTCTTCTGTTCCGACTCTGCAGCGAAGCAAACTCACGAGATCCTACAATCTCCCCAAATGGTCTCGATTCCGCGCGGGGTTGGGAACTTGAGGCACATATGGTATGTCGACGGGATTGCTTGCATCGTGTTCATTCGGGGGTCCCTACGATTGCATTGTAGGACGTGGGTCGATCGATGACCAGGAACTCCACAACTTTTGACGCGCCCCCGGCTTCTACCAAGAGGTTGATCGTGCAGAGAGTCATGGTAGCTTCCCCTGAAAGCCCTACTATCGGGTTTGGCCCTGCCGCTATTTCGGATAAGTCGACTTTCATTCGTTGGAGTGTGTATTTAAAGACAATGTTGGCCGAAACTTCCGGTGTCGACTAATATCCTTGCGACATCGATATCCTGGACTGTTAGCTCGATGACAAGGAGATCATTGATAGGTTTAACGGGTTGGCCGTTGCTCTTTTCTCGAAAGAGATGACACAATTTTCCATTTCATCGGGCATCCTATGTCTCGAGCGTTTGGTGATTTTTGGGTTAGATAATCCGAGATCCCCCTCCTTCTAGCGCCAAACTGTGGGAACCGAAATTCACATTGTCAATTTTCGTTGAATTAGGAACGCAGGGTAAACCCTAGTTTCCCAGAGGTCCCGGATATCTACTAAACCACACGCCAATCAGTCAGAATATGAAGTTAATATTGAAAACAAAGTAAGAATCGAAAAGAGAGCAAATAGATGTCTTATTCTGGATTTGTGTATGAGCGTTTACAACAGGATAGGAGCCTAGGCTATGAGAGCTGTCGGCGAGATCCCTAGTTCTAATAACCTAAGACGGCAAAACCCTAGTTGAGTCGCAGCTCGAATTAACAAAAACAGAAAATTGCCTAAATGCTCTAAGCGCTAAGCTATTTTTGCTCTGAGTGGAGACTTTTGTGTCTTCTCTGCATCATCACCCTCGAATCCTTATATACTCCTCTAGAGGCGGTTTGCTCTTTCCCCTTCTTCCCTTGGTCAAATTTATCGCTTCGCGGAAATATTCATTTTTTCCTCGATCTTCATGATTATCTTCGGAAACTTAACATTTATCCTTTGATCATGACATTTATCTCTTCAAACTTAAAATTTATCATTTCCTGAAAAGAAAAGATAAACCGTCACAAGTTTTGGGCTTGATTTCGGAAAAAATCACGAGTGGGCCTTTAGCCGAGCTTTAGACCTCGTCTGGCCGTTTTCTGACTTAGGCGTTTCTACATTTTTATCGAAATAACATTGTTAAGACGACGTCGTCTGAGAGTTAGGACCTTTCGTACATGACCTATGACTTTAGGTGTTTAGTTAACCGTTATCGTCTCATACGATCAACCCGATCTTTTCTCGAGAAAACGAGTTATTTTGGTAAAGTTCCAATGTCAATCCCGATCGAGATGGAACAAAGATAAGTTCGATCAAGTATCGAAAGAGGGACTTTGACGAGGATGAGGTGAAACTGGATTGATTTGATCCGACTTGCCGAAAGAACGAGTCGGATTGCTCATGCCATCCAACTCGCCCGTATGGCGAGTTGGTTGATCAGTGTTGGGCCAACTCGCCCGCCAACTCGCCATACGGGCGAGTTGGTCGATCCGTGTTTATTTCTTTTGAGTTTTGGCCCTGAAGACTTTCGTGAAGTTGATTTTTAGACTGCATTTGAATAGAAACATGATTTTTAGATGATGATTTCGAGAATAGTGTTTTTGACCCCAATATTCATTGAATATATCACGTAGAATCGAAGCTTACTTTTTATGAAATCTTAGGTTTCAGAAAAAGTTTTAGCAGTGAGCGATACAATCTCGCATTTTGCTTAGTTCAGTTTTCTTCAGCCTTTATTAGGTTTCGAGTGATTCAATAGAGATTAACTTCGTTTTAGAAAATAGTTCGGAAGAAGTAAAAAAGTGGGGGTTGTGTGCCCGATTTGCTGTGCTTTTTTTCTCAGTGAGTAAATCTAGGGTCTCTCCGCAATTTCTGGGAGAGCAAGTTTTATTTTTCAGAAAAGTTTTTGAAAAACGTCTTTTGGTCGAACTGTTATGCGCTGAGATTTTTCCAACTCGGTAATGAGAGGAAATTTACAGGGTTTGATAGATTTTATCGTTGCCCTTTCTGTTTAGTGATAGAAATCGCGAGCTCGTTTCAGTGCTCAGCCTGTGGTGAAAAGTTACAACTAGTTTTTTCGATTTTTCAAGCACTGCAGCTTTTGCATAAGCGTTGGGTATGGGAGCAGTCAATTATGGGGTTGTTTTACCAGCGTTGTTGCGATATGCAGTATGTGTTTTGTATTTTGAGTGATCATTTCAATCAAGCGTTTTTGTGGCAATGAGTTAGAGTATTCCGTACCCCCCCCCCCTCTCTTTCTAGCGCCAAACTGTGGGAACCAAAATTAACATCATCGGTTTCTGTAAATTAAGGAAAGTCAAGAAACCTTAACTTTACCTGAGGTCTCGGATTCTCTGCGAGAGCCAACGACAAGTAATCGAATAAAATTGCAAAAGATGAAAACATACAAAACGAATTTAGAAAACAATAGATCGTTATGGCGACCCGTATGTTGTGGTCGGGTATCGTCGTGTGGTGACCCATACATTATGTGTGAGACTCGCCGTATGATGACTTGCTCCTTGCGGCTTGATCTTTCGTTGAAAACTTTCGTGAGCCAAAACCTCGGAAGAAAAATTTTTCCGAGGATTTGAAGCGTTGATTTCGTCGTGACCGATTCTGACCCCAACATTGATCATAATGTGTTCACCTCCTGTTAACACTTTCCGGTGACCTCCTAGATTTTATCCTTTCCTGTTCATAACGAGGCTGATTAATAGCATCAAAATCTCATTTTTCTCGTATATTTTCCCTTCTCTCCAAGGCTGCTTTTGTTGCATAGTTGAACTGGTTATAATCTAATTCCTTTTCAGGACGTCTCTTTCTGCCATTGCTTCCTCCAGACATGGCTTCCTGTTAAGAAACTCAACAAGAAAAAAATAGCACAATAAAAGCTATCCAAAGCCTCACTTCTCTAGGCGTTTCTCTCTGAATTTTTCTGTGGAGTTTCTGTTTTGTTAATCCAATAGCTCAGAAAAGAACAAAGATCAAGGCATTAAGAGTAAATCCCCCACCCCAAAAGAGAAGAAGGAGATAGAAAGATTGCAAGTTTTTTTGTTTTGCAAGATGCTTTACCACCAGTGGCTGGATTTCTCTTCAGCCGGCTTGATTTCTCTTCAGCCTTAGTCGGATTTCTCTTTGACTTTATTATGATTTTTTTCGATTTTGTTTTGTTTTTTGATAAACTGGCTGGCTCTCTTTCTAGTACAACATATAGACAGAAAAGAGATGAACATATTCAACAGAAACAGAGAGACAATCGAGATTCCAAAGAAAAAGAGAGAATTTCAAAAAGTTTAGAATCAAACCCCAGATCAAGAGCCCTCCAATCTGCTCTGATACCACCTTATTAGGGCTACATCACATTCTCATCAATCGACACTGGATGAGTGTCATTCCAAACTTGCTTTTCTACGATGTTGATCGCTGCTTGAAGAGTGATCGATCGAGACTGCCCTCTTAGACTTATGGATCGTGCCGTGAATCAGAAAGTTCATTCTTTGAAAGACCAAAAAGTCTCTTCTCATTAATTCTTGTACTGTGATGAATGTACCCAAATTTGATGTGCTCAAATTAACCTAGAGTAACTCTCTCAAATAAGAGATAGATTGCAGTACTTAGGGATCATATACACAAAGACTCGTTATTTCACACAACAGACTTATGGCTATCAGATAAAGCTAGGTCAAAATATATAAAGCAATAAATCAAGTAGCAAAGTAAAGCTGTGAATAAATAGGAGTTGTAAACGATGGAGGAAGGGTGCTAGACTTAAGATTTCATTCAGGTTATCAAAACTATAATCTATAGATGCTAAGGGTCTAATTCTAGAATCAAAATTCATATAATTAAGTAAACCACCTCATTCCAGCTCTTGCAGTGCCGACGATATACTGAGTAGTTGCTCGATACCTATTTCCAGGCAAGCGTTAAGACCCAATTTGATATGTTCACTAGGTTAAATAAACCAGCTCTTTCATGCGCCTAACAAACCTAGCTCAGGCACAATTATTATCAAGTAATGAACCTACTTAGCAGTTGTCAAATGTTTTAGGTTCATGGTTCTATTTACCTACTCTAGAACTCAAGCAGTTATATCAATTCTGGTGAAGGATCTAACTGAGTCACCCTCACTACAGGAAATGTGGGTAGTATTAGCAGACAAAAAACGTTATGCGTCTAAAATCATAGCTCTCTTCCATGCTCTGACAGCGCTGTTATAATAGGTCCAACACTTTTAATAGCGGTATTCAGTTATGCTATAGTTAACGATATATCTCAGAATTTCATTCAACCCTATAGAACCCTAAACCTAAAAGAGGATCTACTCAGAAATGATAGATGAAACAGAAATCATAGATGCAGTAGTTAAAATATAAATCAATAATAAAAATAAAGGAGTTTCCCTCATCTCGGCTAACCTAAAACTATGAATAAAGAAGAGTAGCCTAAAAAAGGCTTAGAAATCGTATACATAGGTTGAAAGTCGTCTAGGAGCAATCTTGTAATATGTGGGAGCTTATGGGCGAAAGTCGATTTTGAATTAAGTCGGGCATGTATACCTGCAGTGGATGTCAAGCGACACGAAGGAAGAGGTATCGATCGACACTCCTTGGATCTCTTGAATTCTCGACAGCTTCCTCTGGCGAGTCAGACGGGCAAATCTTCAGTAAAACGGGCATAACATTTGATCCATGATCCTGATTGACCTCAAACCGGTTTTCATTGGAAAGCTAACTTAAGGATTTGTACCATGGCTTAAAAGTGATAAAAACCATGTAATATCAGAAACTAACCTTGATTTGTATTTAATCACTCTTCCATCTGCTTTTCTCTTGATCTTATAAACCCACTTCAGTCGATATAGGTTTCACACCAGCGGGCTTGTCAACAAGCTTCCAATTCTTGTTCTTAATAATAGACTGTATCTCGCCTTCATTGCCTCAATCCATTCTTGCAAGGCAGCAGCTTTGAGATAGCTTTCTGTTCACCATCATTGTGAGCAAAAGGTTTCCACCTTCAAATTCAGCTAGTATTATGTAATCGTCAAGATTCTTTGGGTTTTCTAATGTTGCATCTGTATCTTGTTGTTACTTTCTGATTCTCATCTTGGTTTGGTGTCGTGATTTCCTTCGTGACTACAAGCTCTTCTTCATTCTAATTTTCTTCTTCATGGTTCTGGTGATCATGATTCTCATCACCATCTCCTTTTTCTGTAACACTGTCATGGGGACGCTTGAACTGTACCTGGTTCTTCATTCGCAGTCGTTGCTTACATGGACCAATCCCAATTCTTTCTCATCAAAGATAACGTCTCTGCTCACGACAATCCTTCTAGAAACCGGGTGATATGATCTTGGGCTGATATATGAGTTATGGACATGGATAGCAATGAAATATTCATTGGAAATATTATACATATTTTCTAAGCCATTGGAGGTGTTTTCAAGTCTGGAAAATGGCCCAAAATACTTGCTTTATTTTCTGGTCAAAAAGAGTGACGAATTTTGAAGATGAAGAGTCAAAATGTGCGAGCTTTCCAACTTCTGGTCAAGTCTTCTTTGTTTATTAGTTTTCTAGTTTCAAGGAGTGACTACCCCTTTTGTATGCCAACCTTTCATTACTCCTTGCCTGTTATATAAAGGTAATTTAATCAATGAAATAAAAGAAGTTGATAGTGAATATTTTTGGAAACCTGTGGGAGAGATTCTCATATTTGTTCTTTTCGGGAACTATTCGATCTTTGGTGGATTCCGAGATCAACCGACTTATCAAGTGAATTACATTCTCATTTGTGGCACCATTCTAGCCAACCGAAGGGTGTTGTTTTAGTGTTTAAACAGTTCAGGTGTTGAGTTTAATATACTCCTCAATTGCTTCTGGACTAAACTTATCCTAAGGTTCCACCGCCAATCTTCTTGTTGGATTGTCGATAGTATCAGGCATTGGGATTAATACCTCTGTTGGATCTAGCACGAGCCTTAAAATCTTAGGATTATCCATCACCAACCTTCGAGTGCCGATTCCTAGGAGGGATTTCATCACCAGGTCATAAAGCTTATAAGCTTTTGAACTAGGCCCTGTTCCAAGACGATCACCATCTTTGATTTATCATAGAGTTTCTGAGGTGTGGTCTGTTGATCTTTGCAAAGGCGACACAGCTGAACTATTATATGCTCAATTTTAGGCTTCTTGGTCTACAAGCTTTAGTACGGAGTTTGATTGTTCAAAGCTTTTGTAGTGATACGGTTTATGAGGTACGTCGAGTGTTGTTACCATGACAGGACGGGTTTTATGTATTTTCAATGCATACTCTATCAAATTAACCCTACAAACTACTCTTTTCCAAGAGAGGTTAAATTGTAGTATTTAGGGATTGAATCAACAGGAGCATGGGCACACAATTAACTCAATACAGTTGCGATTAAGCTAGGCAAATAGATTAATAAGCAGTAAATAAACTATAGCAGATAATTGATTGATTGGTAAGTAAACAATAATAATAAATAGCTAGATCTAGGGATTCAGGCAAGTGGGTTTATAGAGGATAGAAGCTAAGGGTATTAATCATAGAACTCGATATCTAATGTAGAAGACGACCAGCTCTCGCTGCGAGTCTAATCTATTGACTAAGTCCGATGTCTCACTCTCGCTTGTTGTCATGGAATGACCGTCGATCGATGGCAATGATCCCTGCGTAGATCGATGGTCTCTTGAGTCAAGCATTAAGACCTAATCGGATACGTTCACTAAAACTGAACTAATCAACTCTCGTTTGTTTCTAGCAACCTAGCTCAACAAGATTAAATCTGGTAGTAGACCATGCTATCGCTTGCCGCCTAACTATCCTATGATCAGGGTGCTATTAGCTACTCTAGAACACAAGCAATAAACACAATTCTATTGATCGATCTAATATTAACCCTAGCAATTCTATTGTTGGCTAATCCAACAATACCATTAATAAACCCTAAACTTAACAAGAGATCTACTCACACATGATCTTTGTCACAAAAATCATAGATGAATAGAATATATATAGAATATAAATCAAATAAAGAACCAAAGGAGTTCCAGGAGGACTCTAAAGGAATTCCCCCCTTCTCTCCTAACCTAGAACAATGAATAGAATAAAGCTTACCGTCAACAATGGCTTAGAAAACTGTATAAATTAGGTATAAAATCGTCCAGGGGTATTCTGGATAACTTGCCATGACATCTGAGCTTCTTCGGACATAAAACGCCCCGGATCACATTCGATCGATTTTAAGGCTGTGCCATCGATCGACACTCAATTATCCCTCGACAGCTTCCTCTCCGAGGCAGAGACAGACCACTCTCCAGTAAAATAGGCATAACTTTGGCTGTAGGATTCTAATTTGACCTCAACCGGTGGCATTGGAAAGCTAACTCAACTCTCTATCTTATATCAAAATATCATTTCAATCTCACCGTTGGATAAGGTCTCCATCCATAGCTAAATATCTGGATGCATCTGCCTCAGTCTTGCATCTCTAAAAGCTCCAGAATCACCAAAGTTCTCCAGAACGTACCTGAACCTGAAAATACTCTAAAACATAATACAAAAACATATAATAGACTCTAAATAGGGATGATATCATGGCAAAATAGTGGTAAATGATCAAACCCTATCATACCGCTTCTCCCCATAGTTGATAAGGTATCTTCATCGCTTTTCATTAAGCGTATTGTTATCTCCATAAGTGTTATATTTCTTTTCTCAACTACTCCATTCTTCTGAGGCGTATATGGTGCCTTTTAGATTCCTTGTGACTCTGTTTTTTCACAAAACCAATGAATTCAGCTGAAGTAACTCTCCTCCTCTATTAGTGCAAAATTTTGATTTTTGCTTTGGTTTAATTTTCCTCATGTTCCTTAACTTTTAAACCGATCACAAACGCTTCACCTTCTCCTTTAGCATATTTTCCACATGTATAAAGAGTTAGTCATCGATGTAGAAGATGTATCTATTGTTTTCTGTTGTTGATGGTGATATGGCACCACATAATCGCCATGTACCAGGCTTCAATGCTTGGCTTGCACGATAATTTTCTTTAGGTCAGGATGGCTTGCACAGTAGCATGGAGCGGTTGCAGACACTCTGGTAATGAGAGGCAGTGAGCAACTTGCTCATTGCTTGCATTATCTCTCATGTACTACTCGACTACGCTCACCAGTTTTGTATTCCTCTTGTTGCTGTCATGATGTACTCAATTGTAATACTCCTGACGCAGGGTTTCCACACGATGGCGCGAGCTTTGATCAACCAATGTCGTGATGTCATCCACGGCATATCAGTCATCGCTAGTTTTGTCCACCTTTTGTGTATTGCCTTTAGCTAGTGAGACGGAGCTCGCTGAAAGCTATGCCTGTAACTTGGTGTGTGATATGATCGCGAGAGGAATTCGCAGACTCGCTAGGACTTTGTGATGTCCGGTGTCAAGTCTGGATTGATGTGATGCGCGAGTGTTTCTGATGAGACGCTGTAGTATGAGGAGATCTTGGCGTCGTCCATTTGTGTAGTCGGAGACTGGGAGTGAGTGTGGTTGTGTGATGGTGGTCACTAGGTTCGATATATAGAGTGATCCAGTCGACATATCGGCTAGATCATATCCATTATTAATGAGAGCATAATTCTTGGATATTCCAGTAATGAAGGTTTGTTGATGGTTTTTCGTGATTTTTGTTACCTCCTTTTAAAATCCATAAATGATGTAATGCCATGTTGAGATATGTACTCCACTTGCTCAGCATTATCAGCCATTGGAAGAACGTAGAAGTAGAGCATGAGCAAGAGATTGCCGGATGATAGAAGAGCTGAAGAGGAAGCATGAGGTGACGGTTGGCAAAAATTATATGAGGGTACCGTTCAGAGCTCTGATACAATGTCAGCAGAATCGTGTTTCTTTTATTACTTAGAACAATACATCTGTGAATGATATACAAAGGTACTTGCTATAACACTAGTACAGTGAGAATACTATTGAGCAAGCTGAACTGTGATTGATAACAGCTCTTATCATATCTCCTTACACTTCAAGGCGATGTCACAAATGTTATATAAAAGACCTAACAGCAAAAGAGCAGTGGTTTGCTTTCATACTCAGCTCACAAAACAGGACACCGAGCTGACATTAGCGCTACAAGCTCGAAAACCAGTTCGTGTTGCATACTTACACAAACTCAATACGCGCACGAAGCTCACGATCTCCACTTCACCCATCCTCGTATCTGCATGAGGCAACAACGTGTATTGCCGTTGCCATTCAGTTCCAAACGTGCCAAGCATAAGTTTGACCTCCAGCAATCGTCATTTCTCTGACATGTCATACGTACAGTACTCTATAACGAGAAGTAGCAAGCTGCTGTGAACTGTGTAATGGAATGACTCACACCTCCTCCCAAGCTGGTATCCAATCATCCTCTCTAAGGTTTTCGTCTTCTTCATTACCAGTATCCGGGACTCCAGCGATCCGACTGAGCAACAAACCACAGTCCAAAATTATTGCATCACGTTTCTGTTGACTAACGCATTGAGTAAATTGATTCTTAAGTTTCCCATCATGGATCGAGTTATGAGATTATAAATACTTCTTATCTAGAGTTATCAAATGAGTATAACTAATATAGAATCAGGATTATACGTCTCTATACTAAGGAGATGCCAAGTGTGTCATAACTATGAGTTGAGAGCGTTAAAATTTGATGTTATTTCCTTAA
>CAJHQP010011954.1:0-13608 GCA_905132765.1 Moricandia arvensis
TTTTCTTCATTAAAATATTTAAATATTATTTATTAAGACGGGCATGAGTGAATAGAAACATTGTCAAAATACCATATTCTTAGTACATTCTATTTTAACCATTTTTATCCTCACTTTTAAGAGGAAAAAAAATAAATAATTCTATGATTAATTAATCTAAGATTTAAGATTTAGAATTGAGTGATGGATTAAGAATTTGAAATGTGAAATTTAGAATTTTAATTCATTTAAAAAAATTGTTTAAAAAAAATTAATTTATGTAAAGATAAATAATAGTATCAATAATATGGTAAAAATAAAAATTTCCCATCTGAATATGTGTTTTGTCAAATTAAGAGATATGGCTCTATTTAAAACTAGGACTAGAATTAAGCAACTTTGATACAAAGTTTGAGTCAAATCGAAAGAATAAATACAAGATAAATATGATATAAGGCGATATTTGTTAATCCAGTTACAAATAGTTCTTTTAAAAAGCGTGAGGAAATAGTTACTTTTATAACTATATAGAATAAAAATAAAACTAGAATCCGAACCAAACTAAAAATGTGATAAGTTAGAAGAAAATATAATTTAGACAAGGATATACCAAGCATCAAACTATAGACAACTGGCCATCAGAGTTTTATTTAATTTTACTTTAGTCCTATTTGTTTAATCTAGAAAAACACTAAAACTGAAATAAATGAAAGAAATAGAACGAAAAATCTCATATATAGTTAAATTCTTTAAAATTTATCACTTCTATTTTAATAGCGACTACTTTTCAAATTGTGTGAGATTATATATAATAAGGGTAACTGTATTTAATGTTTTTTTCGTAACTGGCTTTTCAACTGTATTTAACGTTGATACTAAGTGGATTATCAGCACATGCAAAAATAAACATTTTATAAAATTACTTATTAATATATACATTATTAATTTAATTTTTTATTAAAAGTTTTTTTGGATAACAACATAATAAATATATATATAGATATATATATATTAGAATTATCTTTTTATTTTAAATATTTTTTTAATTTTGGATAATTTTTATCACTATTAATTTTAATCATTTATCTAATAAAATAATTTAAATTTGTTTTTATTTTTGAATAATTTATATTTTATTCATTAAAAACATAAACGATATTAACCGCTCTAACTTTTAACGTGAGAACTATATTGCGAAAAATCACTTTGAAAATAATAGTATAAATATATGTTATAAAAATGCTAGTATATAGTGTATCAATCCAAATTTTATTTTGTACAAAAGAATTGTTTCAAACTGTACTAAGAAAAAAAGTTGAAGTAAAAAAAAAATAATTGTACAAAATAAATTTTCTTGTACCATTTTTCACTTTTACTTTACTTACTTTTACCTTTATTTTTTAAAAAGGAAAAAACACACTTATAACATTTAGGTTAATTAATTTAAGACTTAGGGTTTAGAGTTGAGGGGTGGAGTAGGGTGGAGTAGGGTTTAAGAATATAAAATTTAAAATTCTAATTAATATCTAAAAAGTTTACATCTTAAAAATAGTATTTATAAAAATATTTTTTTTAAAAAAGATAAAAATAAAAAATGATATTTATGGTAAACATGAAAATTTCTCTTTAAATTTTGGCCAAGTTAGAGCATGAGCATTGGTGAACCCCCTTTGGGGTTCATAAGAATTTTTTAATATTTTTTTGTGGGTGCATGAATAGTTATGAACCTGTAATTGTTGTTTTCTGCATTGGTAAACTTGAACAAGGAGTTCATAGGAATAAAAAAATAATATATATATATTTTTTTTTAATTTCAAATTATTCAGAATATATGAAAAAAAATTTAAAATATATTAAAAAAATAAGAAAACTTTTTATTCAATATATGAAGATTAGATTACATAAAATCTAGAAATTGAAGAACATACAAAGCTTATTCATCTTCATCACCAAACTTTTGCCAAATATTTTCCATTAAATCAGCTTTCAAACGATCATGCTTCTCTAAATCTCGAACTTCTCTGCGCATGCCTAACATATCACCGACATTAATACTTTCTCTCCTTCTCACCTTCGAACATCTGGTTGACTCTCCTGACTCAAACTCAGATGTATTAATTTGAGCGTATCCGTGACGTTCGTTCTCTACGATCATATTGTGCAATATGACACAAGTTCTCATTATCTTTCCTATCTTTTCCTTGTTCCATTGTAGAGCTGGGTTTTTAACAATTGCAAACCTCGATTGCAATACTCCAAAAGCCCGTTCGACATCTTTTCTGGTGGATTCTTGCTTTTTTGCAAATAACTCTGCTTTAGGACCTTGAGGAAGTGGGATGGATTGGATAAATGTTGACCAATTTGGATAAATTCCGTCAGTAAGATAGTACGCCATACGGTAAGTGTGGTTGTTGACCTTGAACTTAATTTTTGGTGCTCGACCTTGTATGATGTCATCGAAAACTGGTGACCGATCAAGAACATTGATATCATTGAGAGTACCTGGTAATCCGAAAAATGCGTGCCATATCCAAAGATCTTGTGATGCTACGGCTTCTAAGACAATTGTCGGCTTTCCTGAACCACGTGTGAACTGACCTTTCCAAGCCGTTGGGCAGTTTTTCCACTCCCAGTGCATACAATCGATGCTGCCTATCATCCCTGGAAACCCCCGTACCTCTCCAACATCGAGTAATCGTTGAAGATCCTCAGGTGTAGGTCTTCGTAGATACTCATCTCCAAACAATTGTATTATTGCATTAGTGAAATTTTCCAAACATAAACGTGATGTACTGTCACCAAGTCGGAGATATTCGTCGTATGTATCTCCCGACTGACCATATGCGAGCATACGTATAGCTGCCGTACACTTTTGAAGGGGAGAAAGCCCGTTCCTTCCCGCAGCATCTCTTCTTTGCTGAAAGTATGGAATTTCACTACTTAGGCGGTCTACAATGCGAAGGAACAATGGTTTGTTCATCCGAAAACGCCTCCTAAACATTTCAGGTGGGTATGTAGGATTTTCCATGAAATAGTCTTTCCATAGTTGATTGTGTCCTCGTTCTCGATCTCTTTCGATATACGCTCGTCTCTTCGGGTTGTTGGTTTGACCATCAACTATTGTGTCTATGAAATTATCAACCACTTCGTCGACCATTTCATCAAAAGCTTCATCTGCTACATCACTTGATGAGGAAGACATTGTTGATGATATTTATTGATCTTTTCCTTCCTACAAAAGGCAATAGGGGATTTTAATTATTTCTATCTTCATAACCATTTTTTTTATTGATTAAAGATTTATATATCATAGGGGATTTTAATTATTTCTATCTTCGTAACCATCTTTTTTATTGATTAAAGTTTATATATCATTAAGGTTTTAATTATTTCTACATTCATAACCATCTTTTTTATTGATTAAATTTTATATATCATTAAGGGTTTAATTATTTCTACTTTCAAAACCATCTTTTTTATTGATTAAATTTTATATATCATTAAGGGTTTAATTATTTCTACTTTCAAAACCATAACCATCTTTTATTGATTAAAGTTTATATATCATTAAAGGTTTAATTATTTCTACTTTCAAAACCATAACCATCTTTTATTGATTAAATTTTATATATCATTAAGGGTTTAATTATTTCTACTTTCAAAACCATAACCATCTTTTTTATTGATTAAAGTTTATATATCATTAAGATATGTATTTTAATTTTTTGATTAATTTTGAATTTGAAAGTAAATATAAGTTAATGAATTTACCTTTATGGATTGACAAATTGTGTTGATAGTAAGAAGAATGGTTGTGAAATGAGATTCTGAAATGTTTTTTTTGATGTTACTAAGAAAAATCGTTTGATAGTATTGAAAAAATGAATGACCAATAACTGAAACACATAGTCATATATATAGAGACACATTGTAGCATCCATGAGTACAAAAGCCAAGCGGGGACATACACCCGTGACTACAAAACACATCCTATCAAACACCCGTGAAAAAATACAAAACACTACAGTCCCCCGTGAATCAATCTGACATACAACCTACTACTACAACCACCTACTACTACATTACCCGTGACTTGATTTGATACATAAAGAAACCGAGACCTACAACCATCTACGTCCACACGCATCCTCCTCCTTCAACCCGTGACCTGCATAAAGCAAAACAGATACAATCACTATCAAACAATAAACATAAAGCAAAAGAAAGAGCATTTCAGAGATTCAAAAAAGAGTAACCATATAGAAACACTATCAATAGCCACTCACCAACTTAAAGCATTTCAGAAATGAGTTTATTTTTAAGAGCGAGTTCTTGATCTGAAAGTGTTTCTGCATTTTTTGCTAGCAACCTATCAAGGAGTTTCTGTTTGGATAAGTTATTCTTCACCGCTAAAATGGTCTCTATCTGATCAAACGCAGCTTCATTGACGTGCTTCTTGCGTTTTGCTGCTTTGCTAGCCTTGACACCGGTAGGCCTGACATCTTCCTGGCCACCCACCGCCTCCGCAGGTTCCTTCCTTTTCTCCTTTGCACCATCTCGTGTCAAAGTGTGTGATCTCCATTTTTGATCAAAACGAAGCTCCCTCCAACAATGTTCAAGACTGAACTTGACATTGTAGTCATTAAAGAAGATGTCATGAGCCGCCTTCATGACATCATTCTCATTTTGTCCACTCGCTTGCTCCTTCAAAGCAGCTTCATGACATCCCACAAACTTGCACACCTGCTCATTAACCCTTCCCCACCTCTGCTTACATTGACTCCACTCCCTAGGAACAGAGCCAACGAGCAGAGGGCTTCTATTGACATACTCCTCTATTCGCTTCCAAAATGTTGTTGCCTTCTGCTCAATACTGATGATTGGATCCTTGCTGGTGTTCAACCAAGCACTGATCAACACCAAATCTTCTTTGATTGTCCACTTCCGCCTTTCCGGAGGTTTAGGAACCTCAGAACGTCCTAAACCTATTGGCTGACTGCTCGGGGAAGCAAGTAGGTTCACAATGCCGGGAGAGTTTAGGGGTAAAGGTTCCATTTTGGTTTTTGTTTTAAGTTTTTAATTATTGGTTTGTGTTTTCAGATGTCGATTACCTAGGTTTTTAAACTAGTTTTGGGTTTGAAAGTACAAAGAAGTAAACACATTCTAACAACCAAAAATTGATTACACTTAACTACACAACTACTACTTCACATAGACCATTGAATAAACATCAAATCAGTTATTAGAATTAATTAATTACGCAACTCAACCATTTTAAAACATTTATTAAGCAACTACTTCGGTAACCTACTATACCAACCTACAACATTCATTACTCAACCTACTTCAGTTCTAGTTCAACCGTAAAGGAGGTTCAGGGTTACCTTTTGTTTTCAGTCGAAGCAGAGCTTCTCCAAGTCCGCCACCTGCACAGACAGGTTATACACCTGCCCAGTGAGGCTATCTACCTCCCGAGTGAGGGCTTCAACCTCTGCCTGCACATGGAAATGACAATCACAGAGTGTTAGTCAGTGTTAGTCAATGCAAAATTAAAATAAAAGTTGGAATACCTCCAGTCTCTGCATCTTATTATTCACCTCCGACACCGAATTGATCACCACCTCCACCTCCTCCACACGCCTTGTGAGGCGCTCGATATGCTCCTGCACACCAATGACCCAAGGCTGACGATAATGAAACCCATCAGCCTTGGTAACATCATAAAAAAAAAATTCAAAATCTCGTTTCAAACTCGTTTAAATACACAAATATATCACAAGAATTTAAAAGAGAAAACTGGTTTATTACCTCGTAGTTTTTGCAGGTGAAGAACCGCTTCCCAGGAAGAGTGTCGTAGTCGTCCTTCCCACGAACCTCGTGAATTATTCTCCCACCACATGCACACCTCGTCGGAATCCCGTATTCTGAATCAGCCACGTTTGCGAGCATATTGATGTACTCCTTTTTTCTCTTTGTGTCTTTTATCTCTGCTGCGGGATCCATCTGTATCAGAAAAAAAACAAATAATTAGGACACATGCAACTGAAAATCGAAAGCAAAAAAACGATTTCCAACCCTAACTAGAAATCCCCAAATCGAATTGAAATCCACGATAAACGAACACTAAAACGAACCCGCATGTCGATTTTAACCAAGAAATCGAAACCCCCTTTTCGATTTCGAACCCTAAGACGAGACCCCCAAATCGAATTGAAATCCACGATAAATGAACACTAAAACGAACCCGCATGTCGATTTTATCCTCGAAATTGAAACCCCCTTTTCGATTTTGAACCCTAAGACGAAACCCCCAAATCGATTTGGCTTAACCTAGAAAGCTCTCGACACCAAATCGATTGAATCAAACCGTCGGAGTGGTGGAGACTCACCTGAGATCGTCTACGAGTGAGGCCGGCGTTGATTTGGTCAAGAAAAGCTCCGGCTCTCGAGTCGCACAAGAAATCGCCTCAGAGACGAACAAACCCTAGGTTTCGAAGAGAAAAGGGAAAATGAGCTTTCACACGCGAATCCCCTTTTTTCTCACTCAACACGCGAGATCGCGTAGCCACTCCTGCTTTGACGCGTGGCATGAACCGTATCATACGAGCTCACTCGCAAGAGACGGGTCACGGAGTTAAACCCATTTAATCTTTTCTTTTAATTAAACGGGCCTATGAACCTGAGCCCATGATCCGGTTATAAACCGTCGATGCGGGTGGCCTTACTGACATAGCTAAATTCCAGAAGTAGTTAAGGGCATAATCAAAAATAAATGCAGAAAACGATACATATAGACGACTTTGTAAGTGAGACAGGGGTTGGGGAGACTTTGACAAAGACATACTATGTAATGTAGTCTGTAACATATGGTTGAATATTCTTTTCTTTTTTTGATAAATTTATTAATATATATATATATATATATATATATATATATATTGTTTTTTACAATTTTAAATTGAGCTTAAATACTAAAACCAATAAGAGGCTGAAAAAAATCACAAAAACCTATGTTTAAGTTCTTGTTGCAATCAACATTTGCAGACCATCTTTCAAACCACCGTCTCCTATTGCTTGTAGTGAGAGCAAACGATTCCTGATATTCTTTTGTAATGGGTATTTCCTTGGTAGAGCCAAATTTAATTGAAATTATCTAAGAAAACCAAATTATATATCATTATTCTTGCGATACGTAAACTTGTACATGTGATTCATTAATTTGTCCATTAGTTTTAGTATGTTCAATCAGAAAGTTTCAAACTATAATTTTCTTGCTTCCGTTCTAAGTCGTGTGTCCTTTTGCTAACTGAATATGCGAGATGAACGGAAAACTGGTAGATATGGCAATTGCTAATTGGTGATTACTTTTCTACTATCATGATCACGTATTTATTCAAAGATCCAAAACACACTACACAACTTGAATTTTCTTGTACGAGTTTATTTCGCTTTCAGTTTTTGTCATTTTACGTTTTTTATTTCCCACGTACGTCAAAATATTAGTATTGTTTACGTATCTCAATTTTTTCTTTAAAAATATTATGTACTGAATTATCAATAAAAACTTCAAATTTTGTATAAAATGTGTGACAGCTTTTTTTAATAGAATTTTCTTGTACAAGAAAGGCCCCGTTTCATTAAATGAATTGACTTTTTTTTTAACGAAAAAAATCTTGTTTTGCATTTTTTCCTATTTATTTATTTATGAGTAATAAGAAAGAAATACACTAATATATGTGATTGGAATATACGTGATAGCTTACATGATTCTGACATTATATTTGAAATACATAATAATACTTAACCATTCAAGTAAAGCGAGATTTAATAGTTGAAATGATAATTTTGTGTATCTTCTTACCCTTTTAATATTTACATTCTCTACAAAATTACACTACATATTTACTATTTTAACTACATTAAACTTGTTCCAAGACGGTTAAAAGAATTTTAGCATGCACTGTCCCTTAAAATCCGCGGATACACGTATGAATGCCAAGTAAACTTGCAAAAACTGGAAGCAAAATAATTTATGATCTTAATAATGTGTACATACCTCTATGTTCCCGTTGCACTGAGGGGTGTGAAATACTCTTAAAGAGTTTAAATCCAATTTGATAGCCTTAATGACCGACAGTTACAAGTGCCGTGTTTATTACGTAAACTTTCCCAAATTCTCGAAGACCTCTCATTGCTGAGTCTCGGTATTAAATTAGTAATACTAGTTGCTTACATATTTCATAATATTTTCTTCATACATCATTTACAGCTTTGAAAAGTATCTCATTCATAGGATCTTATTTCCAAGTAGAGGCGGACCGGACCTATGTGTACGGTAGGACTGTCATTTAGACCGGGTTAAATTATAGAATTTAGAACATAATTAATGCATGTTTTTTAAGCTGAGTTTCTTAGAAAAAATTAAGAAATTATTTTTTAGTTTTGTTAAGAAAAGTTAAGAAACAATTTTTTTATTTTATATTTTAAAAAATAATTTCTTAATTTTTCTTAAAAAAACTAAAAAATATTTTTTTAACTTTTTCTAAGAAATCCAATTTAAGAAACCTGTAATAACTATGGCTTTAGATTTTCAAACTTAAGAAAAATGGATTGGTTAAAGTATTTGTAGCCGACACCCCCTTAACGCATTTCAAACTTCATATGATTGATATTTTCTATGTGTTTTTTTCTTCTTTTTTTTGTATAAGTGGTTCATTTAAATTTTGATAATATTATGACAGATAAAAAAAATGATGGTTCGGCCAATGTTTCCAAGTAATACAAAAATAGCTTAGATCAAAGCAGAGATGAAATTAAGGGATTAAGGGATAGAAAAGCAACTAGAAGGATTGTTTAGTTTTAGGTCTTAGGTTCTTCACCACTTTTCTAACCAGACGGCTAAGAGAGAGGCTCAAAGCTCGTTCTATCAATACCCGATGTCATCACCTGCACGGCTGCACCTATTCACATGAGGTTTTAAGGAACATAAAAGCATACTATAGATACACTGGAGCATGCAAAGGCGTATCAAGAACAGAAAGTACCTGGAAAGATATGAGCGTTACGAAATGTGTTTGTATCTCACATGTCACCCGCAAAAATAGGGTTAACCGGGGGGGGGGGGGGTTGTCATGTGACAATTCTTTCACCGACCAAATCAGAAAATGTCTATCTATCACCTCTTGTTTTTAAATAAAGCAACACACTTTCGTCACAATTCAAATGAATCCGTGATAAAGAAAAAAAAAGAAGTCAGTCCCGTAGCACTTTTACCAATAGAACCTGTCCAATATAGAGATGAAACTTTTTAAGGATTAGTTCTGGATACATTTTCAAGGAAAGAAGGGCATTATGGTTTAGCTTAAATCATCGACTTCAGTTCCCGCACAAAAAAAGGTCATAAGAGAGCTTTGTCTAAGCAAAAATAAAAAGAGTTTTGTAATGTGTACTACTTCTATGGATTTGATGTAGCCAGTACACTCTTTACCTATAGGTTCTAGTTTCCGTGTTTATCATGTACCCATTCAATTATTTTTTCTATGTGCACTAGTAAATTTTCAGAAATTCTTAGAGACCTCTCATTCACGTCAGTTCACTCGACGTCAGTTAACGGACATTGTTTTAATTTTGTAGAAGATCTACACTTATATTTACTGATCATGTAATCATTTTTCTTCGTATTTTGACATCACACACGATATCATATCATAAATCATTTTCTTTATTCCAGTTCAAACACATTTAAGTTTAGAGTTATTTTCAGGTGTGTAACCATATATGTAAGTACACTTTTTTTATACCACAAACGAAATGTTACGTAATTGTTCTTTTTTCAAGGTGAGAATAAGGTAATTTGACGTCCAAAAAGAGGAAAAGGGGAACCAAAGACTAAACAAAATCCTAATGAGGCATGGATTCAAGGTCTCTTAGAAACAAAGAAATTAATAAGAACAACTTTTCTTATTAGCTTTAGAAACTACTCAAAACTAAAGCTCTCAATGCTTCTCTTAGATCTTATGATCTACTCTCTTAGATCTTATGATCTACTCTCTTAGATCTTATGGAACACCTCTCCATAGACCTATATTTATATTGAAGGACAATTCCCTTTAACATGTGGAATAAGGAAAACACAAACTAACCTAAATAGAAAACTTCTTTTTCCTATTTCTAGATTTCCTTTTTGTGTTTATCTTAACATATTAAACACTTATTAATATGTTAAGTTTCCACAAGCTTGGAATTACCCAACAATCACCCCCTTAATTCCAACTTGAATTAAGGAGATCAATTTCTTGAACTCCAATTAAGCTCCTCATCTGCTTGAACTTAATCCTTGATAATTGTTGTGTAAGGATGCTGGCCTTCTGCTCAACATCCGGAGTTTGCTTGTATTGACTTAGAACACCAACTGTGTAACACACGTTTAGTCTTGTGTGAAGTCGATACCTCAAACATCCTATGCTTCTTCTGCATTCTGTAGCCTTTATCTCTGGCTCATCGTGAGTCGTGTTACACACTTCCATCTTTGTGTCACACAACAAGTTACACGCTTCCATCTTTGTGTCACACATAATTCCTTGAGCATAACTCTCCTCCTTTATCTTGATTCCGTCTGCTCCATGAATCTTGTGATACACTGATTGCTTCGTGCACTTCTTAAAGCTCATCACCTTTAGGACATGATCGAGTATTGTGTTCCATACTCTAGGCGTTTGGTGTAACCCATGCAACGCCTTGTGTAACACATAGACTCGATCTTCTTCTCCGTTCCTTACAAGCTCCCATGCCTTGTTTATTGTGGTAGACTCCAACTCGGCTACCACGGCTTCAACCCATAAGTGGTTCGACATCTTCGACTCAGCTGAGGTAAATTCTCCTCCTCCATCGGTGCAACCTAGATTGAACTTACTTGAGGCAAACTCTCCTCCTCTATCGGTACAACCAAGATTTAATTTATCTGAGGCAAACTCTCTTCCTCTATCGGTGCAAAATGTCTTAATGGTTGAACCAGTTTGCTTCTCTACACTTTCCTTAAACCTTTTGAACCGATCGAATGCCTCACTCTTCTCCTTCATAAGTATAGTCCACATATACCTGGAGAAATCATCAATCAGGACAAAGACGTACTTGTTATTTGCTGGCGTTGGTGGTGTGATTGGTCCACACAAATCTCCATGCAATAACTCTAATGGCTTTGTCGCACGAAACATGGCTTTGGTCGGGAATGAATGTCTAATTTGCTTCCCTGCTAGACATGCGTCACACACGCTTTCTTCGTGTGTTACACACGGCATTCCATCGACCATCTCCTTCTTCACCATGTTGTTCATCACGCCATAGCTTATATGTCCTAGTCGAGCATGCCACCTCCACGTAGCATCCTCATCCCTGACATGTAAACACTGCGGATAACTAATCTCCATCGGGGTCTTGTAGAGACGATTTGGAGATCTTGTTACACGTACAAGCAACCTGCCACACGAATCTGTGAGTGTTAAATAGACATCTTTCATGTTAACCTCACATCCGTTTTCTGTTGCTTGACCAAGACTCAATATGTTGTGCTTTAGGTCGGGTATATAGTATATGTCTTTGAGTGCCTTCCTCTCACCAGTCTTGCACACAAAGGTAACAACCCCTTTTCCTTCGATATCAACACACGATCCATCACCAAACTTCACCTTCCCTTTGGTGTTGAGATTCAAACTCGAAAAGAACTCCTTATTTCCCGTCATGTGATTGCTCGCACCATTATCCAAATACCAAACACTTGCACTGGCTTTGTTGATATCAAGATTCTTCGGAATCACCTTATCTTCATTCAAGAAAACCACCTCGTGTACATAAAGTGCATCGGCCTCTTGTGTCTCGTTTAGGTTAGTCTCTTGATTCTTCACTGACTTCTCGGGACAGACAGTTGCATAGTGACCCGGCTTGTCACATCTCCAACATATCACCTTTGATCGATCCTTCTTCGAGTTTTTGACGTCCGTGTGTGACACATGATTTTGGTTGTGTGACACACCTCGACCTCTGCCTCTTCCATTACGTCCTCTACTTCTACCACGAAAATCTCCATAACCCCTCTGATTATGGTGATTATTATCTGAAAACATGAGCTTCCCTTGGTCTTCTTTCTGAGTTTCTTCCCCTACACGCTCCTCGTACGCCTTTAACCTTCCAACTATATCCTCAAAACCCGTCGAGTTGAGGTCTAGGACTTGTTCTAAGGACGCTACAATCTGGATGTACTTGTGCCTTGGAAGACCCTTCAAGAACTTTTTAACCATCTTGGACTCTTCTATGCTTTCTCCCAACGAGGCTGCCTTGGATGCTAGACCTGATATCTTCCCCGCAAAATCATCTACGGTATCGCTATCATCCATCATCAACCTGTCGAACTCCGTCATCAACGTCTGAAGTCTTGCCTCCCTTACACGATCAGCTCCAAAGTGTCGTGACTTGATGGCATTCCAGATTTCTTTTGATTCGGTTTGTTCTCCCACCTGGAGAATCAATGACTCGGGAACTGATTGAAACAAAAGAGCAATCGCGACATCGTTCTTCTTTTGATCATCAGAACCTGGTTCAATCGTGTCCCACACATCGTGAACCCTGAGTAACACCCTCATCTTCATCGACCAAACCGTGTAGTTTGTCGAGTTCAACATAGGACATTGGATAGATGCGGATCCAAAGTCCTTCGTGCGTGGAGCCCTAGTCACGTCGGCCATCTTGCGTCGTGAACCCTTGCTTCACAGCCACCAGGATCGAAGCTTCAACTTAAGCTTTGATCGAAGCTTTAACTTAAGCTCTGATACCAATTCAAGGTCTCTTAGAAACAAAGAAATTAATAAGAACAACTTTTCTTATTAGCTTTAGAAACTACTCAAAACTAAAGCTCTCAATGCTTCTCTTAGATCTTATGATCTACTCTCTTAGATCTTATGATCTACTCTCTTAGATCTTATGGAACACCTCTCCATAGACCTATATTTATATTGAAGGACAATTCCCTTTAACATGTGGAATAAGGAAAACACAAACTAACCTAAATAGAAAACTTCTTTTTCCTATTTCTAGATTTCCTTTTTGTGTTTATCTTAACATATTAAACACTTATTAATATGTTAAGTTTCCACAAGCTTGGAATTACCCAACATGGATTAGACATTAGGTATTGCATTGGCTTCATGCTGGTGATAACTAGTTTCAAATGGGTCTCTTACTCTCTTGTGTTGCTGCTCGGAGATTCTCGATGGATGGACCGAAACTATCTACAAGATGGTGGATTCCCGATGGATGAACTGCGAAGGAAGACACTTCATGTGGGAGATTTTCTGGTTTTCGAATAAGATCCTTACACAGACGAATCTGGTTCTCATCGAACCAGAGTAATGATCAGACACGGTGGAGTACTGGAAAGTCAGGGATGTGATTTGCAGTTGAAGTTGAGGATAGTAAAAAGTCAAACCAACACGGTTAAAACTGAAATTAAAAAAAAAACTTTAAGCCGCCGCTTGCGAATACTCACTCTAACTAGCACATACATGAACTAAAAAATAAGAAACTTATTACTAGATCGTTAATCTACATACATACCCATCCAACGATCAACAAGACATA
>CAJHQP010011955.1:0-13607 GCA_905132765.1 Moricandia arvensis
CCATATATATAATATAGTGTGAGAATCTGAGAGTGAGAATCGCCCATTAAAATTAGTCTTGAGTAGGCTGCCTAGGGCTACCAAGTTATAGATCATTTATTTTTAATTTATTATCCGCTATCTATTTAGTTTTGATCAAATTTAGTTAAAAAATAGTTTTTTAAAAAAAAATTGGTAACAAAATAGTTTTTAAAAAAGATTTTTATGTGACCGTATCTGATCATAGATCATATATTAGTTTAAGGATTTGATGTAGTTTAAGTCAACAAATATAGCTTGAAATGATTGATTTGGAGACAAAAAAATACTATAGTATATGGTTCTTTCCATGCGATGTTTTGAAGAAATGTTAGGGAAGTCTAGTTCACCTTTTTATGATCTGACCAGACGTAAGTATGCCACACATTTTCTTGTCAACTACACTATAAATAGTTCCTACTTCCTACTACCACTAGCTGATAATTACTTATATGAGAATATTGATATTTCAACCGAATGTGCAACGTTTTCTCGATATAAATTGTTTTTGTTAGAAGAAAGTTGGTCTAATATCCCTTTATGGTAAAGCCTTTACCTAACACCATTAACCATATAAATATTGAAAAATTTGCAATTGTACGATAAGTTTTGATATCACTTTGCAAATTATTTTTAATGAAATAACAATTTTAAAAACTTTAACTTTTTGATGAAAATATACTTAATTAATTTTTCTAAATATTTATTAAAAATGTAGAACTCAGTCTCACCTCTTTAACACTAACCCCAATAATCATTAAAGTGTAAATCCAAATGTTAATATATTTTTGATAATGTATATTTTTGCAAAATGGTACTTAACTTATGCTATTTTTAGCAATTTCTCATATATATATTGAAATTTTGAAGTATGGAGAATCAAACTTCTAACGATGAACATACTTTTAATGGATGAAAATGAAAAAATACTTTTTGTTTGTTAGAATTGTTTTTCAGGCTCAGTCCTTGAGGACTTATTATTGTACACGGATCACTTCAAACAACAAAGTCGTTGTAGTATAGTGTAAGTATTCCCGCCTGTCACGCGGGTGACCCGGGTTCGATCCCCGGCAACGGCGTGTATTTTTATTTTTCCTAGGATGACACAACGTTTTTCCTCGGTTGAGACGGCACGCCAGTCCAAAGACATCAATGTGCATACGACTTGAAGAACACTTTAGTTTAATCTTTAATCGAATCTAAACGAAGTCTCTTAAAGTCAAACGTAGTTCCCGATTCAATCTACTGACAAAATTAATCACTTCTTCTTTGTCTTAAACGATACAACTCGAGTTTCCAGATTCAATCCATGGCTAGAGAAACCCCATTGATGAGTTTCTCCTTCAGTCTCAGATACCTCTGTCACTTCTCTCTCCTCAATCTTCTGTCTCTCTTTCGTCTCTTTCCTCTTCAGACACAACACCACACTACTGTTCTTTCCTTGACGATCACAAACCCAACGCTGATCAAACATTCGACCACCACTACAACAACGAAACCATCGATCTTCTTACCTTCTCTTCCGCCTTGAACCATCCACTTTCTCCCCTCTAAACGACCAAGATTCTCAAGATCGCTGTGGTCGTTAAAAAATGGCCGCAGAAATCTCAAGCTGGTGGGCTCGAGAGGCACGCCTTACGCTTCACCTCGCTTTAGCCTAATCGTGGCCACGAGGTTCATGTTTTCACCGCTGCGTCTCCGTCGTTCCTGAGTAATGGACTGAAAAACCTACTGTTTCATCTATCTAAGCAACCTCCGGTGGATATCTGCGACAAGCTTCCCTCTCGCGAGAGCTTGCGGGTAAAACCCCTAAGCTTCGGGTACACCTTAAGTTTGTAAGATTAAAAATAACCTCAATGCCTACGTGGCATAGTTCTTTGACTTCTATTTTCAAATCCCAAGGATTCTAGAGTATGTGATATAAATGTATAGTTAAAATAATATTCTCTAGCAATATAATATTCCGTAGGCTATATTGGTCGCATATATTAAATATTTATTGTTTCACATGATTTCCTTAAATAAAACCTACGGATTACCTAATATGATCAAAATATATATATGACAATTAATGATTTAAACAATAAAGATTTGATAACAACCTGTATACTTTTTCATTTTGTTTATTTCTTTATTATTAAATAAATTACACAATTACATTAATCATATAATAAAAATCTAGATTTTTTTTGTGCTATGTTGTATTTCGAATTTTTCAAATGAGTATAAATTACTAAAACTGTTAAAAGTCCCACATAAACTTTTAAGAATCAAAGTTTTAATTTTTTTTTCTATACTAAATATAATGATTAGAAGACGCATATGAAGAAATAATTTTAGTTTATATATATTTAACATCATTTAATTAAACTATACATCGTATGAAAATACATACTTATATTTTGATATTTGCCTGAACATATATTGAAAAGTTAATATTTTAATTTTGAAATATGTCATTGTTTTTTTTAAATGATTATAAATTATTGAAACTACTAAACATCTCACATTAAAAAAAATCGTTGGTGTAAAGTTTTGTTACACAAATAGGTAAATAATCATAAAATCATATGAGTAGAAACCTCATTTAATTAATATCCATATTAAAAGTGTGTTATATTACTATGTTTATATCATTTAAATTTAATTATATATCATATACATATATAAGATTGATTATTTTGCTTTATTTACCCTAATTGTGAATAAACAAGAGTAATAGTTAAATTTATATGCAACGCCAATTTATTACATAATAGTAACTGATTTCTTAGTTATTTAATATGTATTATTATTTATTAATTTATAATATGTAGAAACATATAAAATAAATAATAAATATAAAATATTTATTATGCATAAAGTGCAGATCTTAACCTAAGTATGTATTATCTTTAATTATTTTAAATCTTAAGTATTTTCTAAAATAAACAAATGAGAATAAAATTCAAAATAAATATTTATATCGAGTAACAACCAAAATATAAAAAAAACATAGCAAAAGAAAAATGGAAGATAAATTAGGACTGACACGTGAACGTAAACTTCTCATAACCATAATTAATTTTTAAATTATTAAATCATGATATAAAACTGAGTTAATTTTAATTTGTTAATTTTTAATTTTTTAATATTTTAAATTATTATGGTTATGTTAAATCATGACCATAATTAATTTTAAATTATTTATTTGTATTTGAAAAACTTAAAATATTGTTTTTAAAAATAATTTTAAAAATTAACATATTTTTTTTATAAATTATTTTTAAAAATAATAATTTGTAAAAAATATAATTTTCTAATATTATTAGACAGATAAATAAATTATATTAAATTAGTTTTGAAACTTTATATATTTTAAATGTAAATATTTTACCAATTGCTTCTTAAAAACATTAGGGAACTTGCTAATACTCTACCAATCAAGCGCAGTAATACGCCATTTATTTTCCATCACTCGAACACTGAAAAGTGAAAAAATATATGAAAACAGATCCATTAAATTCTAAGATTTGATCTACATTTCTAATTAAAATTGTTTCTGATCCTACGTATAGAATTATTATAAAAATTTCAAAATTCTTAAATTTCAAATACATACAAAAACAATCATATGTAAATTTTAAATTTGTCAATACCTAAAATTTTATATTTTAATTACATATATTCACCCTGTGGCAAAGCGCATGTCTTATCCTAGTAGAAGTTAAAACTGCTTCTAAAAAAAAATTGCTTCTTCGTTTGTACCGCGTCGCTCATTTGGACGCCATTACTTTGCGTTTCCCTCATTTTGCCATTTTTATGCAATATTTAAACATATTAAAATTTTAACTCCACACCTTTTAGAGAAAAACAAACTCCAATACCTTATTTTTGTAATTACTTAACTTTTTAATTTATTTATATATATTTATTAAAATATTTATATTTTGATTGTTTTTTTAAAGTGTATTTTGATTACAAAAACTTTTTATGTCTATCTTAAAGTATTATTCTAGTTTTTATGAAAAACAGTCAAGGTCGATCTTTAAAATCTTAAATAATTTAGTAACACTTTAATTTCTTTTTATTTAGAATTATTTTCTAATATAAAATAAAAAAAAATTGGAGACCTTAGACAAATATTTTATTTGGTTATGTCGAGGACCACTCCTAAAAATAATTTATTTTATTTCTTTTTATGTGCATTAAAAGCTTTATGTAATTAAAAACCTATGACTGTCCACTTGTAGTAAAGAAAATGCACATAATTGAAAAGAAAAAAAGATCATAATTGGTGGATTTTCTTTTCCGAAAATGGCAGACGCAGAACGCGAGTGGAAGACCATTCGATGTGGTTCACACAGAGAGCGTCGGACTTCTCCACACACGAGCCAAGAACCTCCGAAACGTTGTCGCGTCGTGGCATGGTATCGCTTACGAGACTTTTCATTCCGACATAATCCAAGAACTCCTCCGTCAAGCAGACATCGCCGCGGGATCAGAAACAGAACATCCACCGCCTTCCGCTCCAGCTCTGACGGAGCGGGCGAAGCGAGTCGTGGAGGAAGTCAAGTTCTTCCAACGCTACGCTCACCACGTGGCGACCAGCGATCATTGCGGCGACGTGCTCAAGAGGATCTACATGATTCCCGAGGAACGTGTCCACATCATCCTAAACGGCGTCGACGAGAGCGTTTTCCAAACCCGACGTTTCGAAACGCAAGAGGTTCAGAGAGAGATTCGGCGTTAGAAGCGTCGTCAAGAACAGAGAGCCTCCTCTTGTTCTTGGAATCGCAGGGAGGTTGGTTAAAGACAAAGGCCATCCTCTAATGTTCTCAGCTTTGAAACGCGTCTTTGAAGAAAACAAGAAAGCGCGTGAAAACGTCGTCGTTTTAGTGGCTGGAGATGGTCCATGGGGAAACAGATATAGAGAACTCGGGTCTAGTAACGTGATCGTTCTTGGACCGTTGGATCAAGAACAGCTAGGGGAATTCTACAATGCCATCGATGTGTTTGTGAACCCGACGCTTAGAGCGCAAGGGCTTGATCACACTCTTTTGGAAGCTATGGTTTCAGGCAAACCAGTCTTGCCACGAGGCTAGCGAGCATCACTGGGTCCGTGGTGGTCGGTCCACACTTGGGATATACTTTCTCACCGAACGTTGAGTCTCTCTCCGAGGCGATTTCACGAGTTGTTAGTGATGGGACAGAGGAGCTGGAGAGGAAAGGCAAGGAGGCACGTAAACGTTCGTTGACGCTTTTCACCGCCTCTAAAATGGCTGATGCGTATGAGAGATTGTTTCTTTGCATTTCGGATAAGAGCTATTGTACAATACGAGCTTAAAAACATTTGAGCTATAATTATACTAATAGAGTTAAAAACTAATCATTGGTTTTATGTTTGCGTTTGGTAAAATACTTATAAGAGAAAAGCAGAGTAGATATTAATACAGTTGATTAGAACAAGTACTAGACAAATCTATTGAAGACACTTTTACTAGATAATCTCTTTGATATTATCGTTTTTCTTTTCATAAACTTATTTGTACAAAGTCTTGGTTCGGTAGATAATTAGTACTTGGCATGAGCTTCATGGGTTTGTGGATAAATATACAAAGGAACTGGTTGTTCAGTAATAAAGAGAACCTTGCCACCAGTTTCCTCTAGAAACATCTTGCGAGTTCTGTCCATTAGCATCGCCTTCTCCGCTTCTACGACGCTCGGTTTTTACCTGAAAAATGGTTACTCAGATTAGTCAAGTCCTCCGTTTTACTCCAAAAAAAAAAAAAATTGTTTCGAAAGTGATTAGCAAAATAAACATGAATTAAGAAGACTCACTGTAGAGTAAGTTTGGTTGTTGGTGGATCGAGAGTATACGTCTTGACCACCGTAGTAAAGAGAAGAGCTTAGATGACATGGCTCAACTCTTTCTCCTTGCGTAGTTGAAGATTCTCTACTTTGAGCTGCGTAAGAAAACATATTCATTAGAAAAACAGAGAGTACTTGAGACTAAGTGAACAAAGAAGGAGAAAGTTTTCTTCCATACTGACCTTGTGAGCCATGTTTGCAGCTTGGACCATCTCTTGCAAAGCCCTGAGAAATCATCAAGAAACCCAAAGTTAAACAAATCTGATCAGTCAAGAAACAAAAAACTAATACCTTCGTTTTTAAATACTTGAAGTTTTAGAATAGTGCACGGCTATTAAGAAACTTGATTTTTCATCTAAAAAGTGTAATTAAAATATAGATTAGAAACTTTTAACCAATTACAAAATAGAGTACACATATATTATTGGTTACATAGTTTTTGATAAAGTTAAAAACTACATTGAAATATGAAAACATCGTCTATTTTGAAACATTAAAAATTTACTTAAATATCATCTATTTAAAAATGGAAGGAATAGAAGAAAAGGAAGGTAATATAACCTTGGAGGGATGAGGAAAAATGGAAGAGAAGATTCCAGAGGATGAAGATGATGGAGAAGGATCTTTGGAGCCGAAGAGTTCGGCGGTGAAAGAAGAAGAAGTTGATGATCCTACTCGTTCTTTACCTTCCATTAATAACTGTCAAAGCGTTAACTCTAATCACTTTGAAACAGATTCTTTTGGTATGTAAGAGAACTAGACTGAGAAGAGGACAGTTCAGTAAGGTTTGTATACAAGAACATCGCAATGGGGCTAAATATACATAGTGCTACCATGGAATGGATTATTAGTTTATGGAGATAGTGGAGCCATAGTGATCATGATCATCATCATCCATCAAGAAAAAAAAGCTTATTATGGGTATGTGATCTCTCTTCTTGATGCTGAAAAGACTATTACTTCTTTTTCCATATCTTTTTATAAATTTATCTCAAAATATTTTCTTTGTTTGAGAAATTTTGAGGCTTCGCTATCTTTCTTCTTTGCCATTCTTTATGGTTACTTTTGTATTTAGTTGTCAAGATTTATTTCAATTTTTTTTTGTTCTTGAAAGCCTATTGAAAATTTTGGATTCTTTATTTCTTTCGGATAGAGATTTCTTCTCAGACTTCAATGTTCAGTGTTTCTCTTGTAATAACCGAAAGAGATATCTTAGGCCATGATTAACCCGGGTCTCTTAAGGTGGGGTTCTTAACGAAAAAATTGTCTTTTAATTTTTTTTTTTTTTTTTTGCATTTTTCCCGCTAAGAGACGGCTCTTATGGTTCTTATTTAAGAGACGGTTCTTAGGTTTTCTTAGTTAAAAGCTAAGATATGTTTCTTAGAAAGCTAAGAACCCCACCTTAAGAGACCCCGGTTAATCCTGCTCTTAAAGAGGATCATTCCGGCGGTGGATCTCATCCCGGAGATGTATTGCCGCGTGTCATTCTGAGGATAAGTTGCCGACTCTTCTTTATCACATAGGGCCAAAGTGGAAAGAGAACAAAAGAAGAACTTGAGCTTCTTTTGATCGCACGCATATTCATATGATCCCATTATTTAAAAAAGAAAAGCAATATGCCGAAAAAAAAATTATTATTGGTTATAACTTTATATCTATAATTATTTAAGTTTTAAGAATAAACATATGATACAGTTTTAAGAAAAGAACATATGATCAAAGACAAGAAGATTAGGTCCACAAAAATTCCCCACTTATTGAAGGCTATTCCTTTTCTTCTTCTTTATCACACAGCAATCACTAATTCTTCAGAAAATTATAAATATTTAAAACACTTGTGGAAAATCATATTTTTGAGAAATTAATTAATTTGTGAAAAAGCAACATAGTAAAGATATTCACAAGAATATAATGAAATGGGTTTTAACAATATAAAAATATTGAAAGCGTTTTAACAATAAAATGGGTTTTTGATTTAAATTTGTTTTTCATGATATTAATTATAGGAGTAAGTTACGTTATAAGGCAATTTTATCTTTTTATTTGCATCATAAGACACATTCTGTTTGGTTGACATTTTTTTCTGTTTCCTAGAAATTTTTAGGCGTTTTTACCATTCCAAACAGAAGACACTAATTAAGCTTTTGTTTTGGATAAGTAACTAAACTGACTAAGTTTGTATTAGTTTCGATTAAAATATTAATTAAATCAAATTTTTAGTGGTATTGATTTTGAGGCATACAATTTTGAAATTGATTTTGAGCCTCACAATTTTGAAAGAGAGAGACAGCGATGGGTCTTAAATAAAATTTTATATCTTTTTGCTTTCCGTAGTATTAGCCAACATATTCCCTAATACATTGTTAGTTGTTTTTTAATTTATTTATAAACATTTAACATATTTTTGATACATTTATGTATATCCTTTTAAGCTTTAGATTTTGAGATCCATTTTGGTATACTTTAAATAATTTTAAATCAAATTTTGTGGATACAAAAACATGGACATATTTATGTGGACGAAAGATAAAAAAAATGGAATGTTTATATTGTTATCCCCAAGTTTTTGATCTTAACCCAAGTGTTATCATACACCTAACAATAACCTATTAATGGCTAGCAAAAGAGGAGTTTTGGTAAGTCAAATAACTTCCCCAAACAAGAATCTCTGATCTTCTGGAACTCCCCAGTGTCATGAACCTAGGAGGAAGGTTGGGGTCGGCTTGGTTGTCTCCTGAATGAAATAAAAAATGTGAGGATCTTGGAATCGTGTGAAAGTAGAGAAAATAAAGGCTGTAACTTGAAAGAAGAGACGAAGACAACTCATATTTCAATTTCTCAAAACCTTAAGTTCATGATTTACACAAGGAGATGTTTATATAGTAGATGAACAAAACCTTAAGTGATATGACAGCTCAGCATCTAGTTCACAGGCAGACACTTGATCCAAGAACGTCAAACTTGTTGTGGAGCGTGAGAGTATGAGCTGTCTCGTACGAGAATTGCTCTCGTGCATCGGATGCTCTGTTTCTTGTCTCACATGCAGTGGACTCTAAAATAGATTCAGACTTTAATGTTGTGATTTTTGCTGACATCGTGAACTTAAAAGAAAGTTTAAGAATGCACTTTTGAAAGTGAAGATTATGTACTTTAGAAATGGAGTAATATTTTATAATCATAAAAGAGAACTTGAAATCGTGTTGAAAGTGTTCGATGACATTGAAAGGCTTATTGATATACAAAGGGCGAAGATGACACTGGGACAAGATCAATCCCTCTGGAAACAAGGCACAGACAAGTTCAAACCTAGTTTCTCAACAAAGCAAAACATGGGAGCTGATTCGGAAGCATGAGTTGCAGGTTACTTGGTGGAAATCGATATGGTTTCAACATTGTACACCAAAGTATGCTTTCCTACATTGGGTTACCATTCATAACAGGCTATCCACAGGTGATAGAATGCTTGCTTGGAATGCAAGTACAAACTCATCGTGCACCCTCTGCCAAGACCCTTTAGAGACTCGAGAACACTTGTTTTTCGATTGCACTTATCGGGAGGTCTGGTCGCTTCTAATGTCGGGTCTGTTGCATACGAGATTCACTACAAGGTGGTCAGAACTTATGAACTTAAGTATGGAGAGGAACAGAGATACTCTTGAAATGTTCCTGCTCCGATACACTATCCAAGCAACAATACACTTGTTGTGGAAAGAAATAAATGAAAGGAGACATGGGGCCACGCCTATATAGCAGCAGCACTGGCAAGAATGGTGGATCGACAAGTTCGGAACAGGTGCCTTGCTTTTCGCCAGCAAGGAAACTTCAAGTTTGCAGCAACACTCTCTCTGTAGCTAGCCACACGATAACACACTCTCTACACTCTTATAGATTTCCTTGTCAGATTTCTTTTAAAACCAATGCATTGTTGTAAAAAGGGTATTTTCTTTTGAATAAATTTAACATATATTAAAAAAAAAGAACTTGAAATCGTGAACAAAAAAAATCTTAAGAATCGAGTAACAGCTTGAGAGGAACTTTTTTTTTCTAGTAATCGTAAGAGGAATTTTTAATCGTGATTATTAAAGATAAGAACTTGTAAAGCATGGTTATGAAGATACTAACCTTCCATGTCGCAAGATACAAGAAGTAGGTTCTTAATGGGGAATTTTGGACACATGCTTTTGGATTGGTGGTGGGTTCCCTCTCCTTAAGAACCCCCATAAAATGGCCTAAAATGGTAAACAGAAGGATTTTTGAAACATGTGTTTTCTTTAGTTTGCTTTTGGTTTTGACTAGTTGAATGTAGCTAAAGGGTGTAAATCAACATAAAAATGTGTAACAAGTCTGATGTGACCTTTGATGTAATTAGAAAGTGAAAAAGTGTCCATAGATGTAAAATTCTGATTATAGTGGCTGTAGATGTAATTTTTTTTCTGATTATAGTTCTCAGTCCTTGGTAGGTATGAGAGAATAAAGCTTTTAATTTTAAAAAAAATCAGATAATATAAAACTTATTAAAGGTGTTTTGAGATAAACTACTTATCAAGAAAGTGGTAACTTAATGAGTTGGTACACATGATTTTTTTTCATTTGTGTTCTAAAGAGATTCTATAAAATGACTAAGGAACTGATTTCGAACTTGTGAAAATTAAGGTTTGGATCTGAATATCAAGATAATAGAAAATGAACAAGTTATGTTATTATTTTCTAAACGGAAGTTACGTAAGGGGAAGTCATACTCGCACAATATCACGTGATGGTGATACACGTAGGCCTTTATGAGTTCTATCATCGCATTTTGGTTCTTCTTTGTCTCTTTTGTTGGTCGAGAGAACAATGTCTTCGCCGATTCTCTTGTGAAATCTTCTCTTCATAAGTTGTTCCCCTGCTTTGTACCTGAACATCCGTTAAACTTATGCAAGGCGGTTACCGGACCACGCCAAAATTTGCAGATACTTTAACGATAGGTATAGGTCTCTAAATATGTATAAACTTTATTATATGTTATTACAAATGTTTATGACGCAGAAGTTATACGATTAAGGTCGAGAGCAAAATACTATCAAACCAATCATCAAAATACTCCCAGTTCCAATGGACATGACATAAGAGAGATTCTGACAATGAGTAGAGCCGCAGAGACTCCTAAGTCCTGTCTGTAACGTTGTGATCACGATGAGAAGTAGTAGTAGACTTTAGAGGGGAAGGGAGTGTAACACCGAGTAGTAGTAGAATTTTTTGTTTTAGTTTAAAAAGCAGAGTTTCAGTGAGAGGAATCTCTATCTAATTCAGTAAAAAGAAATTAACCTAGACATCGAATAATTAGATAGAAAGAAGAAAGATCTAAACTCTTCTGTCTAGGGTTGGTTTAAGTTTCGAGCGAAATAAGGGTTTTGGTCAGAATCAAACAGGAAAAATAGGAAACGAAATAAATGGGATAGTTCAATGGGTAACGTCTAAAAGGACTTTAAATGAGTTTTTTCACCAAATAAAAAAATATCACTTTCGGTTAATGCATGCATCTAAAATTATAATTGGTCGGAGATATTAGTAGACGCGCGACAGTATATAGACGTGGTTATTATCCTTTCGCATGGTTTTGTGGTTTACACAAACGTTATTAACTGCTGAAATTCTATTGGATACATATACTGCAAGGATTGGTTCTCTTCTTGTCGATATTATTCAATATGTTAAGCATAATATATATAGGAGTACATGGATTGTAATTATCTAAAGGCAAACAACAGGCTAAATCTTATCGAGGAATTCTGCTTTAATACCTGTAGATAGATCTCACATGTTAAAAAATCATGTCAACATATAGCTTATAAGAGTTGTATAAAGTGTAAAAAGATTTGGAGACCTGACCTTTTGCCTATTTGTTCTCTGCCTAAGCATGAATGTGTTCTCAGACATGACTATTTTCCTTATCTAAGATCATCATTTTGATCAAATCTGAAGATCATCAATTATTATAGATCAAGCAGTATATAGATTAATATCGAATTCTGTGATTTAATATGTGATGTAATATTGAACGAAGAAGAAGAAAATGATCATAGTAATTTTGACTTGACACAAGTTTTTTCACTTAAGATTTCTTTGTATATATATTCACTCGTGGAAGCTGTTTTTTATTTAAATTTCTTGTAGAAATTATTTCATCTGAGAGGTATTTCTTAATTTTTAGCACAGCAGCATACGCCGTCAGCATTACAACGCCTCGGCTGGCCCTGGTATAAGCTTCATTCTCGTACAAAACCGAGTGGCAGCCTGTTCCCATCTCTGATGCACCGGAGCTAATGTGGAGCAATTATAATCACTCTCCATTTTATTTCAAAACCTGTAAGTAATAATAATTAAACTTTCTAGAAGTAATAATAATGGATAACGACTACACAGATTCATATAAATAATAAAACTATGTTTATAATATAGAAGAAAGAAGCAAAGAGTTTAATACGTCCGTACCAGAAGTGCTACTAGAAGTTGTTTGGCAATGGACAGGAGCATAAGACAAAGACAATGCAAGAACAAAAGCAACTAAACTTTCTTGGTGATAGCCATTTTATGATATTCTTTTTCTTTTTGCATGTACTATTTTATCTTTACTAAGACTGATTCATTTATACACAAACCATACATAAAAATCTTTTAGCAGTCAAGACTAAAATGCACAGAATCTTCAAAGTCTGTTAATAAGATTTACATGTCGCAACGAAAATTTATGAGATGATTTTCTCCCATATTACACATTTGCAGGCTGTGTTAGTTGTTTTTGTATTTTTGTTTAAAGGCAAGTTTTTTCTTTTGCAGACAGTTAGGAGATATTGCCAAAAATAAGAATATATAATAATAATTATAATTATAATTATTAACTCTAATATATTAATTATTATTATTATTAATAATGATTATTATTAATAATAATAATAATAATATAATAATACAGACATACTACAGTGTTTTTAAAAACCCAGTGAAATTTAGATGCATTTTAAAAACTGCACACTCACATCTAAAACTACATATCCTAATATCCTGAAAAAAGGAACATGAAATTACTATAGGCAAGTAGATATCATTATGCCGCTGTTGTTTTTTAGCAGATCTCATTATGCCGCTGTGTGTAAAGGAGTGCTATTGATATTGCCTTGTGTGACTTCCATGGAGAGTTCCTTGCTGGCATGTTTTAAGATCGCTCCAGAATCCTATAGTGGCTGAGAAACAACATCTACTTAACCTCCAGCACCACAATAAACAGTAGATAATATAAAGTTAGCAGGCAAGCCCCAGTTCCAACTGACACTTGCCATCTGATCTCCAGTAGTACTTCGGCGTTTGCAGGGATGTTACTATCAAGTGTGTAGTATAGAAGGATCTAGATGATCCTAAGAAGATATTGTGAATATGTGGTAATATCATATAGAAATATTTACATATATTTGAATATATCATACCAAGAATCAGGAAATCTCTACACTATAAATATGCATGTAACCTAATCATTATTTTTATGAAAAGCAATATATAATTCTTCAAAGCTTCTACTCTCATCATTTTCTACATGTAGTTGTGATATCTTGTGACTGGTCATTACCCGAGCAGATAGATATCGGTAGCTAGGAAATACGACTTTCTGTGTATTAACAAAACTCGACTTTTACTTGCGCGGAAAGACATATTTATAATTAAGTTTTAAGACAAATTGATAAATTTTATTACTATTTAAGGTT
>CAJHQP010011956.1:0-13603 GCA_905132765.1 Moricandia arvensis
ATAGTAGTTATTTATTCTTCATAATTAAAACAACCAAAGAGACAATCAGAACTCTTGTGGAGTATTGATATCCAAAGAAAACGCACCTTTGACTTGGAGAGGAAAACTTATCACCTCCACGATTTTGATTATGTGCGTAGCATAGGCACCCAAAGACTCTTAACTGATCAAATGCTGGTGGTCGTCCATAAAGCATCTCGTAAGGTGTTTTGTCGTTTAAGAGTTTAGATGGTGTTCGGTTTATTAGGTAGCATGCGGTTAGAGCACATTCAGCCCAAAATTCAATGGGTAGACCGGCTTAAAACTTTAAGGCTCGTGCTACCACTACAAGAAAAGAGTGATATTTCGACGAACAATTTCGTCAGAGTTTCGTAGGAATAAGCATATTCCAACGTGATACCAACAAAATTGTTTGCCGAAATTACATTTTCGGAAAACAAATTTTGTCAGAATTTCATCGGGCAATCCGAGGGAATACCGAAAACAAATTATTCTAAGGAAATTCTTACTAAAATTATCGTAGGACAACTTCTTTGGAATTTCCTCGAATATTTCTGATGGAGACTTCGTCCGACATTTTCCGATAGAGTAGGGTTATCGGAAAATACCGAGGAGATAGTCCTCGGAAATTTTTGAGGGATACAATTCCTCGGAATATTCTGAAGTTATTACTTTTTTGAAAAATAATTATTTTTTATTTTGAATTGAATTTTTAAAAATTAAATTAAATCTGAAATAGAAAACATATTATAATATTTAAAGTTTTAAAAATTAAAATAAAAAATTTAGAGTTTTAAAAAAAACACAAACTAGAACTCCGCCGGGAACAACCGTTTCATCATATCCATCATTTGTTCATTCATCTTCTTCGTTGCCGCTACTTCAGCTTGCTGATCGGCCATCTGAGCAAGAATAGTGTTGTTCTGGGTCTTCAATGTTGCTATGCGGTCCTGTAACTGTGCCACAAGTGTCGGATCAACAAAAAGCGTTGATGAAGAAGAAGGAACCGACTGGGATTGACGATCCAAACCGACCAAACGGCCTTTCTTCTTTGGAAACGCCTGAAAGAGAAAACATAAAAAATTTAGTAGTAATAAAGATGATGAAATGAAAATATAGTAAATATTAAATTGAAATTAAAATGAAGATATTACCGATCCAACGAGTTCGTTGATTCGAACTTGAGACATGTTGGTGGAAGCAGCAGTAGTGGCGTCCTCGTCAGAGAGAAGCTGAGATAGGCGGGTCTCTTCGTCTTCCTTCTGGGGTTCGACCAGGGCGATCACTTCCTTCACAAGACCATCAGAAATCTCGCCGATCTTTTTGTTGGTATACCCCATCTTCATTAGGGCGAGATCATCAACCGGCTCACCATCATTTTCTTCTGCCTAAAAAAATATTTGTTGAAAAAAAGAATTAGTAATTGAAAGAAATGCATAAAAATTGAAATAAAAATATTTAAAGAATTGAAATAAAAATGAGATTCAACTTACCATTCGATCTCCCAGAGCGCTAATACTCTGGGCACCCAAGTTGTGTTTGTATATGCCTTCCCGTGACGATCGCTCTTGCGATTGCCGGAGTTGGTCACTGAGAGGTCTTGCGTCTCGGTCTTCTCCCAATGTTGTATCAACTCGGCCCACACCGTCTCGTTAATCGGTTTCGGTGTCTTTCCTACGAGTCACTTCTGCTTTCACTCATAGATATGCTTCCCATTATTGTCCATGACTTTATGTAAAAATAAATTACGGATATAGTTTTTCTAATCAAGATTTCAGTTGAATTCTTGCTGGAAAAAAAAAGCACAATTAGTAGAAATTTTATGTCAAAGACAAAATATAAATTAAAAAAAAAATTAAAAGTACCGCAAACTGAAAGAACCACATCTCATGCTCCTCAGGAGGGATGCTGGTGAAGGTAGGATGTCCCTTCTTGAGGGTTGAGTACATCATCCGGTTGATGAAGCTGCTGATCCCGTTCCTCGACCGGTCGAACCTAAGATAAGAAAAAAAATTAGAATGAAGACAAATATATAATGAAAGAAAAAGATATATAAAAGAAGAGACTTCTCACCATATTTGTTGTCATCCCTATGGATAAGGAGTGAGAAAGAGAAGATGTTCTCGACCCGGCTATTGAACCAACTGTTCAACAGACATGGTACGCGGAACAACTGGAGGAGCGAGAGGGTGACCAGCAGCAAAATCGTCGGGAGCTTGGTTTTGGGACGGTGAAGAACCCCGAGAGTTTGAGGTCGTACCACTACGACCTTGTGGTACGGAACGACGACACCTAGCCTGGTTCTCGCCACAAGACCTGCAAAAAAAATATATATATATTTAAAAAATCGTTTTACAAATATATAAAAAACGATTGAAAAAACAAGGTTTTACAATAGTTTTAAAATATGAAAAATCCAATTAAACAATTTTTTTAATGAAATAAAAAAGAATCATTTTAATAAATATAAAAATGGGTTTAGACATATATAAACCCAAAAATAGATTTAATAAATCCAAAAATAGATTTAATAAATCCAAAAGTAGATTTTATATACAAAAAAATGTTTTATATATATAAAAAACTTTTTATAAATATAAAAGTAGTTTTATAAATATAGAAATAGATTTAATAAATCCAAAAATAGATTTTCATAAAAAACACGTTTTAAAAATATTAAAAAAAACTTTTATAAATATAAAAATAGTTTTATAAATATAGAAATGAATTTAATAAATCCAAAAACAGATTTTATGTACAAAAAATGTTTTATAAATATCAAAAACCTTTTTATAAATATAAAATAGTTTTATAAATATAGAAACATATTTAATAAATCCAAAAATAGATTTTATATACAAAAAAACGTTTTATAAATATTAAAAACTTTTTATAAATATAAAAATAGTTTTATAAATATAGATACAGAATTAATAAATCGAAAAATAGATTTTATATACAAAAAACATTTTATAAATATAAAAACCTTTTTATAATTATAAAAATAGTTTTATAAATATAGAAACGGATTTAATAAATCCAAAACATAAATTTTGTAAATAAAAAATGTTTTGATACACAATCCTAACCAAAAACATCAATTTACCAAAGAACCTCAGAGAGTGGGATAGGGTTCTTACATCTTTTGTAATAGATTTGAGGAGGAATACAGAGGATTGGCCGGAGATTACCGAGAGAGGAGAGATTTTCGCCGGAGTAGTTTAGAGAGAGAGAGAGGAGAAATGGGGAAGAAGAAAGGTTTCTGGTAATTAAACCCAAAACGTATGAAGGATACAGTTCGTCTGTATTCCGTCAGAAATCACTTAACTTGATTTTTGTGAAAATTTTGGCGGTTTTTTTTCTTGGTCAATGAAATATTTCCGAGGATATTCAGGGGAACACTTAATATTCCGTCAAAATTTCCTCGGAATACTCTTTAATCAGTCAAAACATCATTTTCGAGGATAGAATATTCTCTTTTCCTCGAAATTTCCTTGGTATATTTCGAGGAAATTTAGAGGAAACCTTGTTTGGGGTTTTAAAACCTCATATTTGTGGACCCTAAATCATTTTTACACAATTTCAAAGTTGTTCAATGCATAACATTGAGGATTCTTTCTATAGATCTGTATAAACCATGAAATTACAAAAAATTGAAATCGATTACAAGTATTGTCGTTCCCGTTCTTTAAAGTGTATAAGTGTTTCTCTTGAGGTGTACGAATTTCGTTCATACAATCGGAAGAGTGTTTATTATTTGAAGACAAACTAACATTTGGACGCAAAATCAATTTAAGACACTTAATAAGGCTTGTTTTAGTCTTATTGTTTCATTTCTAACCGTAAAATGATGTTTTCGGTTCAAAAAATCATAGTTGTTGCAACTCATATATTAGTGGCTGAAGAAACACATCAAGTGATCTCCTAGGATACTCTGGCCCGGGAACGAGAATGGAGAGAAACAAAAACACTCGACGCAAGCACAAATTTGGCGGTAAGTTGTATGGTGTAAGAATGACTGACCATAGAGAATATTGTCTTCCATGCTTGCCAAATGGGCTGAAACCATCGATACATAATCCAAGGTAGACATTTCTTCTCTCATACGCGAATTCTGGATATGTTGATTGGAAATGCTTCCAAGCTTTTGCATCTGAATGATGTCTAATCTCACCATATATTGAATGCTCCGCATGCCATCTCATTGGTTGGGCTGTGCGTTCAGACTGATACAACCTCTTCAACCTTTCTGTCAAAGACAAATACCACATCCTTTTGTATGGCACTAGCACTCTTCCACTCGTATCTCTATAACGAGCTTTCCACAAAATTTGTATGTAACCCGGTTCTCATCAGCCCTCCAATATATCATGCAGTTATCATTGCATATATCTATTACCTGATACGATAAACCAAGACTAGCTACGAGTTTCTAAACATCGTAGTATGAACCCGGGGCTAGACTATCCTCTGGTAGAATACCTCTTACAAAATCAGCAATCGCATCCACACATTCTTCAGCCAAATTATAATTTGTTTTAATGTCCATCAGTCTTGTTGCATATGATAAAGGTGAATGACCATCTCTGCAACTTTGGTACAAAGGTTGTTTGTCTGCATCCAACATATCAAAAAATCTCCTAGCTTCTGCATTGGGTAATTCTTCCCCTCTAAAATGATCATTTACCATTTGCGCAGTACCTACACCATAATCTACATCGTTCTAATTGGTTCTTCTAACATATCCGCGGTCTGAGGTTCGCTACTACTACCATATTCATAATCAGTTTTCCCATGATGATACCAAATTTTGTAACTTCATGTAAACCCGTTAAAATATAGATGAGTCTAAGTATCCCACTCTTTTATAACCTTTTTATTTTTTACAAGTAGAGAAAGGACATCTTAACATACCCATTTTTGTTTCCGGTTGTCGTTGAACTAACCCCATAAATTTGGTTATACCTTTTTAATATTCATCCGTAAGCAATCTCGTGTTAGGATCCAAATGAGGTCGATCCATCCACGAACGATAATAATTTGAAGAAGACATGGTTTTTTGAATTTGTTTTGTGTGTAAAATAAGTGAGAGGATAAAAATATTGAGTGAATGAAGAGGGTGAGGGGTGTTTGTATTTATAGATGAAATATTGCCAACAATTCCGACGGACACACGATGTTCCTCGGAATTCCGTCGAAATTTTTCAAATCTTCCAACGGCTCTTTAACGGCTATAAATTATCCTCGGATTTTCGTCGATATTTTCTGACGAAATAATTTCCTCGGAGTTTCCTCGATTTTTTTCGACGAACTATGTAGTCCTCGGAAAGCCGTCGGTATTTTCCGACGAAATTATGAGGAAACTCAAATTTTGTGGTTCCTAGGAATATCGTTGGAATTGCATCGGTATATTCTGAAAAAGTGCCTTTCCGTCGGAATGTCCGTCAGAATATACCATGTTTTCTTGTAGTGTACATTGAATATGTGTCTATCTTTCCGCTCCACACGTCCATTTTGTTGTGGAGTTCCTACACAAGAGGTCTCGTGTAGTATCCCTTGTTCTTGAAAGTACTTTTTTAGACACATAAATTCGGTGCCGTTGTCGCTTCGAAGAGTCTTGGCGTTTCGACCAAACTGTCTTTTGACAAGTGCGATGAAATCGCGTAGTCGGTCGGATACAGTAGTTTTATCGGGAAGTAGATAGAACCAAACCGCTCTAGAATAATCGTCGATGACGGTTAAAAATAGCGAGATCCACTAGTAGCTGAGGTACGGTATGGAGCCCAGAGATCGCAGTGAATAAGCTCAAAAGGAAGTGATGCTTTATTATAACTTTCAGAAAAAGAGTTTCGTGTTTGCTTTGATCTTAAACAAACGTCGCATTTAGATAAGCAAAGTGAAACACTGGTTTTAAACTGAACACTAGGAAGTAAGTTAACAATGCGAGAAGATGGATGACCAAAACGTCGATGCCACAAAACACCTTCATCACTACACCTTCATCACTACTCGTGTTTGCGGCAAGGATCCCTGCCATCGCTGCTTGTTATCAAGTTGTCGAAAGTTCGATTGATCGGAGAACAAATTTAGTTGTTGTCGAAGGACGGAAGTCGTATGTTGTTTGCTTGAGATCGAGAGTATGTCGTAGCTTCGGATCAGTATTGTTGCTTGAGATCGAGAATTGTATGTCGTAGGTCGAGAGTCGTATGTTGTGTTTTCAAATTTGTGGCTCTGATACCATGAGAAGATATGTAATCGATAATAGTTTCTTTTATTGAATATTGACACCAAGGTCTGTCTATATACAACCTATAAAACACCTAATCCTATTGACATAAAGATATCTATCGAATATGGAAATATATATAATACAAGTAGGAATATGATATATCTAAATATATCGGATATATCGTAATAAAAGATGATACTAAATCTTATAGAAAGTAATTTTCAAAAAAAAAAACAACAACGAATTTTGATTAGAATTGACAGTTGACATTAACACAAGCAAAAAAAATATATATATATATATACAAATTTCAACAGCAAATGACCCAAAAAAAAATCTCTTCCTATAAATATTTTTTGTCTTCTGTTTTTATCATAGCAAATCAGCAAGTATATATAACCAGTGTAACATTATTCAGAGCTGAAATTTTCACATTCTCATAATAAAATAAATTCAAACCTTCAATGCTATGTCATATGAATTTTCTTCTTCTTCTTTGTCTTCTCCATTAAACTTTCTTTTAAAGCAGATAATCTAGGAAGACACCGATGATGGTTATTCAATGATTTATCCTTTTCAGAATCTTTGATGACATTGAGCTCACCAGAGTTATCACCAGATGATTTTTTACTTTCTTCACTTTGACTCTCTAATGATTCTTCAAAAATTACTTCTCGTTGTTCTCTTACACTCTCTCTAAAAAGCTCGGCTAGTTTCTTCCTTCGTGGTGCTGGAGACTTCGAAAACGACGATGCTCGAGGCCTCTCTTCTTCGAACAAAGGGTTGTGAAAACGAGGAAATTTATCTGAAAAACTGCAATTTGGAGTGTTTCCACGTGATGGTGTGAACTCTGCACGATCAAGAACTCAAATCTTGAGTTTACATAAACTTATTAACGAGTTATTTCACTTACATTAGACATATCTAATATGTTGTTCTAACACTTTGACGTGAATTTAAAAAGAACCCAAATTATTAATTATGTCTTGATGATAGGAAAAAAAACTGGCATTTGGAATTTTAAGGTAGAGACAAATGAGATACCTCCATTGACGCTGAAGAAATCATCTTCAGATTCGGATTGTAGCCATTGATGTGTATCAAAGAAGGATTCATCCTTACTACTTCCTCCTGTTACATTTGAACAATTTACTAACTATCAAGATTTCATAGGAAGAAAAGGGCTTCAAGTGTAAGAAATCACGTTTAAAAGCTTTCACCTTGCGACACAAATCTTACATCACTATAAGCACTCCATTTTCTCGAGTAAAGAAAATGGAATAGACCCATCAAATTACAACTAAAAATTCATTATGACACCTAAAATTTTTATATAAGTAAAAGTGTGAAAAAAAAAATCTTGATGTTTTTAAGGATTTGAATCATTTTTTTATCAGCAATTAGTGGAATAAATCTCCCTATTTTAACGGGAACAGAAGTCAATGACCGGACAAATCAAATTTAAGAACATGACTTGATTGTGGACAAATTAAAAAAAAAAAATAATACTCAAGGAAACAAAATCAATGAAAATCTGTTTTTGTATAGAATTAATTTTATGTTGCCTTACTAGAAACAACTCAATTACGATATTTTCAAACTATTAACCGTATCAACTCATAGAGATAACAAAGTTGTTATATATCAATCACATTGAATACGGTCAATTTAAAAGGAAATGAAATGAAATGAAATCATCAAAACAATTAATTACCCAAGCTTCTCTTAGAAGAGGAAAACGACCAACGATATTTCAATTGAGTTACACCGTTATCCACCGTCGTTGGTGTTGCCGCCGGAGCCATATTCTCCTTTATCGGCGATTCTGATGATAACATATGAATCAACATTTGACCAAACCATAAACATATGTATCAATCAACACATACATTCTAAACGAAAATGGTGTGTACAGACGTTGACAACATAGTTAAACCAATATTTTGATACGGTTTGTAAATTTCATGGACCAATGATAAACAATATAAATTAAACCTAACAATTTTCTGAATAAGTGAAACATGCACTACGTATAGATTCATACCAGGAACGTTCCTAGTAGATGGAGGCGTAAAACTAGGTTTCTCCGGAATACAACCGTTCTCCTCCGCCTTCTCCGGCGAAATATCCACCGGAATGGAGTCATTATCTTTAATGGGAGATTCGGTGATTGTCATAGTTATTGTTTTCATGAGCTTCTTCTTCGATGGACCCGTCTGAGTTCTTTTAACTCAAGGATACGCACTGACGCACGTTCCTTATTCGATTAAGAACCCAATGTTAGAGCACGTTTTTTTTGTGTGGCCGGTGATGATGGCCGGTGGACGGCAGGTTGGTGATGACAAAGAAGAACTCCAATTTTGTCAAAGATTGAGGCTTTCACACCCCTCTTCTCTTCCTATAAATACCTGCATAAGGTGATGAAGCAAATCCATCCCAAACAAGAAAGAAATCAGAGAGGGAAGAAGAAGTGAGGAAGAGAGAACGTGAGAAGAGGGGAAGAAGAAAGAGAGAAAAAAAAAAAAAAAAAGTTTTTTTTCTTTTTTTTTTTTCTTTAAGAAATTATTATTAATTTCTTGAGTGTATTTGGGATCGGGGTGTGTTGAGAGTCTTGAAAGCTTTGTAAATTCTCCCGGGTTAATAATAAAAAGGATCGGTAGCAGGTCCCGGAGACGTAGGCACAATTGGCCGAACTCCGTTAACAATTTTGTGTGTCTCTTCCCGCTCCCGAAAATTCTGATTTCCCGCAAAATTTGACCCGTATTTCCTAACAACTGGTATCAGAGCTTGAGTTACGGGGATCGGTCAAAAATTTGTCGGGTTATTATTCACGTGAATAGTGATTTCGTGAATAGTGAATTTTGTCGATAACATCGGTTCGTCGACGGAGGTGTTTTAAACACGGTGGTTTCAGAAACGATGGGAGGCGAAGACGGTTCGGCACACGGTATCGGGAAATTTGACGGTACAGACTATGCATTTTGGAGAATGCAGATTGAAGATTATCTGTACGGAAAGAAGCTCCATCAACCGCTGAGCAAGAAGCCTGAGAAGATGGATCAGGCTGAGTGGGAGCTCCTTGACAGACAAGTTCTGGGTGTTATACGGTTAACACTGTCGAAGAACGTTGCTCACAACGTTGCGAAGGAGAAGACCACGGAAGGGCTCATGAAAGTTCTCTCAGATATGTATGAGAAACCTTCGGCGAATAATAAGGTGTTTCTCATGAAGAAGCTCTTTCATTTGAAGATGGAAGAAGGTGGCCTGGTTGCCGCACATGTGAACGAGTTCAACACTATTGTCAACCAACTGTCATCCGTTGAAATCGAGTTTGATGATGAAGTGCGCGCATTGATCCTGTTGGCATCTCTGCCAAATAGTTGGGAGCCGATGAGGGCAGCGGTTAGTAATTCTGTCGGTACTCAGAAACTTAAATTTAATGATGTTAGAGATCGTATCCTTGCTGAGGAAGTTCGAAGGATAGACTCTGGGGAGACATCCACGAGCTCTGCTTTCAACGTAGAAAACAGAGGACGAAACCTAGACAGAAGTAACCGGAGTAAAGGCAGATCGAAGTCAAGGAATGGATGGGGTCAGTCCAAATTCAGACAGCCTCTGGAGTGCTGGAATTGTGGAAAGACAGGCCACATTAAGAAGAATTGTCGGGCACCACCTAAGAAGGAAGACAACAAGGGAGGCGGAGTCAATGCAGTGACACGTGAAATTGCTGATGCATTGGTAGTGTCTGTTGATTCCCCGAAGAAAAGTGAAGCTCGTGATGCAACTGCAAATACCACCAAGGCGTCAATCTCCTACGTTGATAGCCCTATTGATTCATGGGTTCTTGACTCAGGAGCGTCATTCCACACGACGCCGCACCATAACATTATGGAGAATTATGTTGCGGGAAATTACGGAAAGGTATATCTTGCTGATGGATTACCTTTGGACATAGTTGGTATTGGAGATATCAACTTGAAGATGTCAGATGGACGTGTGTGGAAGATTACGAAGGTTAGACATGTGCCAAAGTTGATGCGAAATCTGATCTCAGTAGGTCAACTTGATGATACGGGGCACGATGTCAATTTTGGTGGTGGAGCCTGGAGAGTCAGGAAAGGTTCAATGGTGGTTGCAAGAGGTCATAAAAGAGGCACTCTCTATATGACGACGAGTTATCAAGACACTGTTGCTGTTGTCGAGAATGCCAAACAAACGAAGTTGTGGCATTGTAGGTTGGGGCACATGAGTGAGAAAGGGATGAAACTCATGGTGGAAAATGGCGCTCTTCCGGATCTGAAGACGGTGGATCATCAGATGTGTGAAAGCTGCATCCTTGGGAAACATAAACGAGTTAGTTTCTCTAAAGGAGGAAGAGAGCCAAAATCTGAGAAGTTAGAGCTGGTGCACACTGACGTGTGGGGACCCGCTCCTATTGCATCGCTGGGAGGTTCGTACTACTATGTGACCTTTATTGATGACTCCACAAGGAAGGTGTGGGTCTACTTCATGAAGAACAAGTATGAAGTGTTCTCGGTTTTCAAGAGATGGAAAGCCATGGTTGAGATTGAGACGAATCTCAAGTTAAAGTGTTTAAGGTCTGATAATGGTGGAGAGTATATCAGCGAGGAGTTCAAGAGATATTGCGCTGATAATGGAATCAAGATGGAGAAGACTATTCCAGGAACGCCTCAACAGAATGGAATAGCAGAAAGGATGAACCGGACCTTGAATGAGCGTGCAAGGAGCATGAGATTGCACTGTGGATTGCCAAAGACGTTTTGGGCAGATGCAATCAGTACCGCAGCTTTCTTAATAAATAGAGGACCGTCGGTGCCGTTGGGATTCAAGATCCCTGAAGAAGTTTGGAGCGGCAAGAAAGTAAACCTTTCTTATCTAAAGGTATTTGGTTGCTTAGCTTATGTTCACATTGACGATGCTGCAAGAAGTAAACTTGACTCAAAGTCGAAGAAGTGTTACTTCATCGGTTATGGTAACGAGGAGTTTGGTTACCGGTTTTGGGATGATGAAAATCGAAAGATCATCCGCAGCAAGAATGTTGTGTTCAACGAAGAGGCGTTGTACAAGGATAAGCTAAAAGAAGGCTCAGAGAGGAAAGAGCCAGAAGTTGTTGACCTAGGAGATATCGTGACACCGGAGTTGCCACGGGATACAACAACAACAGAAGAAGAAATCTCTCAAGAAGAGAGTGGTGAGGCTGATGAGGATGATGATTCCGAAGTGGTCCCACATACACCAGTCACGGAGTTACGACGGTCAAGTAGAATCATCAGAAAGCCTGTAAGATTTTCTCAATCGCTCAACTATATTCTGCTCACAGATAGAGGCGAGCCTGAATGTTATGAGGAGGCTATGCAAGTTGATGAGTCGATCAAGTGGGAGCTTGCAATGAACGACGAGATGGATTCGCTGTTATCAAATCACACGTGGGAGTTAGCAGATTTGCCTAAGGAGAAAAAGGCATTGCATAACAAGTGGGTCTACCGAATAAAAGAAGAACCTGATGGGAGTACGCGCTATAAGGCGAGGCTTGTTGTGAAAGGATTTCAACAAAAAGAAGGCGTTGACTACACTGAAATCTTTTCTCCAGTAGTCAAGTTGGTGACTATTAGAACGGTTCTTGGACTGGTAGCAAAAGAGGATTTGCATCTTCAGCAAATGGATGTGAAGACGGCATTTCTTCATGGTGATTTGGATGAAGAAATTTATATGAAGCAACCCGAAGGCTTTGAGGTCAAAGGAAAGGAAAGCCTTGTTTGCAAGCTTAAGAGGAGTTTGTACGGTTTGAAACAAGCTCCAAGACAGTGGTATAAAAGGTTTGACAGCTTTATAAAAGGTGTCGGTTTCTTGAGGTGTGAAGCTGACCACTGTTGTTACTTCAAGAGGTTTGAAGAGTCCTACGTGATATTGCTCCTGTACGTGGATGACATGCTAATCGTGGGAGCAGACTTGCATGAGATTAATAGCTTGAAGGCGAAACTCTCGGAAGAGTTTGCGATGAAAGACCTCGGAGAAGCAAGACAGATTCTAGGAATGAGAATCACTAGAAGCAAAGAGGGTCTCAAGCTATCACAAGAGGAGTATGTGAAGAAAGTCCTCAAGAGGTTTGATATGGATGACGCGAAGCCAGTCAGTACTCCTCTGGCGAATCATTTTCGGTTATCCAGAGAACAGTCTCCAAAGACGGAAGACGAGATGGCATATATGGATAAAGTTCCATATGCTTCTGCTATAGGGAGCCTGATGTACGCGATGATATGTACAAGGCCAGACATTGCACATGCAGTGGGAGTCGTTAGCAGGTTTATGAGCAATCCAGGAAAGGAACATTGGGAAGCCGTAAAGTGGATTTTCAGATATCTGAAAGGGAATCCAAGTTTGTCGCTATGTTTCACAAAGTCTGAGAAGGGATTGCAGGGATATGTTGATGCTGACAATGGAGGTGACATTGACAGCACGAAGAGCACAACTGGATATGTCTACACTTTTGGCGGTACTGCAATTTGTTGGGTTTCAAAGTTGCAGAAAATTGTATCTCTATCAAGCTGTGAAGCTGAGTATGTTGCGGTGACGGAGGCAACAAAAGAGATGATATGGCTACAATCTTTTCTAGAGGAGTTAGGCCATGACCAAGGGAAAAGTGTATTGTACTGCGATAGTAAAAGCGCCATCGACTTGGCAAAGAATCCAGTTTACCATGCTCGGACGAAGCACATACATCGTCGATATCATTTCATCAGACAAGCATTGGAAGATGAAATGTTGGTGCTTGAGAAGATCCCAGGAAGTAAGAATCCGGCAGACATGCTAACAAAGGTCGTGTCGTGCGAGAAGCTGAGGTTGTGTGCAACCTCAGTTGGCTTGTTGGAGTAACAAGCTGGGAAGACCTGCTACATTGATCGAGGTGTGAAGACATATTGAAATAAGTCTTCAAGTGGGAGATTGTTAGAGCACGTTTTTTTGTGTGGCCGGTGATGATGGCCGGTGGACGGCAGGTTGGTGATGACAAAGAAGAACTCCAATTTTGTCAAAGATTGAGGCTTTCACACCCCTCTTCTCTTCCTATAAATACCTGCATAAGGTGATGAAGCAAATCCATCCCAAACAAGAAAGAAATCAGAGAGGGAAGAAGAAGTGAGGAAGAGAGAACGTGAGAAGAGGGGAAGAAGAAAGAGAGAGAAAAAAAAAAAAAACACGCTTCAACTTATATTCTCTCTCTCACTTAGTATCTCTCTCTCTTCTCTTCTCACAGACAACATCATCATATTTTAATTTCTTGAGTCGATCAATTCCTGCGACGGTCGAACGCCGCGCTGTCGCACTCGTTCGACAAGAAGTCTTGAAAGCTTTGTA
>CAJHQP010011957.1:0-13597 GCA_905132765.1 Moricandia arvensis
CGCGCGCCTGGAAGGCCGGAACGGGTCTTACACCAGATCATACCCTATTCACTCTCACCAGCCAACAAGGTATAGTAGTCATCCTTGTGTATGTTGATGATATCATCATCACAGGGAGTGACAAAGAAGGTATACAAACCACTAAAGCTTACTTGAAATCTGTATTTGATATTAAGGATTTGGGTGAGCTGAAGTACTTTCTTGGAATAGAAGTATGCCGATCTAAAGAGGGGCTCTTCTTATCCCAAAGAAAGTACACACTTGATATCTTGAATGAAGCAGGTATGCTTGGAGAAAAACCAGCAAAGACTCCACTGGAGGATGGCTACAAAATCTTATGTGAGGGGGAGTATGAAGACACCTCATTTGATGATCCAAAGCAGTACAGAAGACTAGTGGGTAAGCTTATCTATCTAACCATAACTAGACCTGATATTTGTTTTGCTGTGAACCAGGTGAGCCAGCATATGCAAGGGCCAAAGGTTCATCACTGGAAAATGGTGGAAAGGATACTCAAATACCTCAGTGGAGCTCCTGGACAAGGAGTATGGATGGGCCTGTAATGGCAACACAGAAGTGGTTGGCTATTGTGATGCAGACTGGGCTGGTGATAGAGTAGACAGAAAGTCTACAACAGGATATTGCACCTTCATCGGAGGGAATCTGGTTACCTGGAAGAGCAAGAAGCAGAAGATAGTTTCATGTTCAAGTGCTGAGGCAGAGTATAGAGCAATGAGGAAACTTACCAGTGAGCTCATTTGGATCAGAAACCTGCTCAAAGACTTGGGAATAGAGACTACAACACCAATCACAATGCACTGTGATAATCAAGCGGCTATTCACATAGCATCAAACTCAGTGTTTCATGAGAGGACAAAGCACATTGAGGTGGATTGTCACAAAGTGAGACAAACAGTGGAGCAACAGATCATCCTACCATGCTACACAAGAAGTGAGGATCAACTAGCTGATATCTTCACAAAAGGAGCAAGTACCAAAGTCTGTGAGTCCATCCGTCCAAGGTTAGGACTCATAGATTTGGCCAGAATCCATGATCCCCTTAGCCATGAAGCAATCTACTCTTTCCTTTGTATGTTTTTTATCCCACTGGGTTTTGCACACAAAGGTTTTAATGAGGGATGTCTTCATGGGTTCCAAGCTTAACCATATCCTGTGGATAAGCTTGAGGGGGAGTATTGACATGAAGACATGAATAAAAGATGGAGACATCAAGAGAAGAGAAGAACATCTGGTTATATAGTCCTGTGATATAGTCAACTACATGCCTCAACTACATCACAGGTTACATATGTGAGAATAGAGAGAATATGGTGAGAATGAAAGTGTGTGAGAGTCTTGTTGAGAGAAAACAAGAGAATGGATGAGAGACAATAGTATGAGGCAGAATTGCCTTGTATGAAAGAATGAGAGATTATGGAGAGTTTATGAGAGTTTCTGAGTATGAGAGTATTGACCTTAGGTAATAAAGAAGACAAAGAAATAAACAAGATGGGCTTACTTGGGAGGCAAGGCAATCCGTACAAGTGTACGGAATGACTTGACATACAAGGCACCCATCCGTGACCTAGAAGAAACTTGAGAAGCAAGGAAAAGAAGAGCCACTCGCCAAGTTTGAATATTCAAAACAAGAGTGAACCGTTGGGAAGCAAGGAGACAAAGGAGAGGATTTTTTTATAGTTAAAGTCACATGTGCTGAATGTGAGAATAAGAGATTTAGAGAGAGTTTACTTGCTGGAAACTGAAGAACATGAAGAACAAGAGAGAGAGAGAAGAGATTTCGAAATGTAAAGAGAGAGAAGGAGAGAAATGATTTCCTTGCTTAATGTGTTATGGGAACAACCCATAAATAGGGAAACAATAGGCAAGCAGACAGAAGAGAAAATAATAAACAAATACATCAGAAACAGCCAAATTGGCTCAGACAGCAGCAGAGAAAGGGACAGGTCTGAAGTGGTCCCAAGAATTCAAATTCAAATTCTTCAGCTCACATGTGACTTCTTTCCTTGTCTCCAACGTCCATATAGTCTTGGTGTGACCAGACTAAAGTTTTCTGGTTAAGGTAACCAGTTCTGATCTATTTAGGCACTTCCCCTTGTCTTGCACGCCAAGTTAGGGCACTTCCTCTTGTCTTGCACGCCAAGTTAGGGCAAGGTTGTACAGACAACCTTGTTCCACAAGCTTCACTTAAACACTGCTTATTCTTCTGATTGTATTGTCTTTTATCTCTTGATGTCTTCATATCAACACTCCCCCTCAAGCTTGAACATAGGGACTGGTCAAGCTTGGAAGCCATGAAGCATTCCCTCATTAAAACCTCAGCTAGGTAAAACCACTTGGGAGAAAACCCAAGCCAAGGAAAAAGAGTAGAACACTTCATGGAGGGGAGATCAGTGACATGTGAGGTCTATGAGTCCAAGCTTTGGATGAATGAACTCACAGACTTTAGTACTTGCAGCCTTTGTGAAGATATCAGCTAACTGGTCTTCACTTCTTGTATAGCATGGTAGGATGATCCTTTGCTCCACAGCCTGCCTGACCTTATGACAATCCACCTCAATGTGTTTGGTTCTCTCATGAAACACATTGTTGGATGCTATGTGTATTGCAGCTTGATTATCACAATGCATTGTGATTGGTGATGTAGTCTCTATACCCAAGTCTCTTAGCAGGTTCTTGATCCAAATGAGTTCACTAGTAAGCTTCATCATTGCTCTATATTCAGCCTCAGCACTTGAACCTGATACCACCTTCTGCTTCTTGCTCTTCCAAGTGACTAAGTTTCCTCCAATGAAAGTGCAATAGCCTGTTGTAGACCTCCTGTCTACTCTATCACCAGCCCAATCTGCATCACAATACCCCACAATCTCTGTGTTCTTGTTGCAACCCATCCATACTCCTTGTCCTGGTGCTTCTCTTAGATATCTCAAGATCCTCTCCACCATGTTCCAGTGATGTATCTTGGGTGTTTGCATATGCTGACTGACTTGATTGACTGCAAAACAAACGTCTGGTCTAGTGATGGTAAGGTAGATGAGCTTTCCAACCATTCTCCTATAGTGCTTGACATCTTCATAAGGTTTGTCCTCAAACTCTCCCTCACGCAACACCTTATAGCCATCTTCTAGTGGAGTTTTGGCTGCTCTTCTTCCTAGATCACCTGCCTCATTCAACAAATCAAGTGTGTACTTCCTTTGGGATAAGAACAGTCCCTCTTTAGACCGGCATATCTCAATCCCTAAGAAGTACTTTAACTCACCCAAGTCTTTGATATCAAATGAGGTTTTAAGAAAGCTTTTAGTTAAGATGATACCTTCCTTGTGTAAGAATATGAAGAATATTGTTAAGAACACTCAAGAACACAAGAGAAAGAGTGAGTTTGATCCGTAACCAGAAAAGAGAGAGAGTGTTTATGTGTTTGTCTGCGAGAGAGAATGAGAATGAGGAAGGGTTGTTTTTCCTTACTTCTGAATAATGAGGTTACAAGGTATTAAATAGACAGCAATAAGATGCCTTCTGCCCATACAGGAATAAACAATATAAACCATATAATAACCAACCCATGCTATTCTGGATCGATTGTCTGGTGTGGGAGAAGTAAAGCATGTTCTCGGCAGGTAAGTGGGATGTGCAGGTTGGCGAGTGCAACTTGTCTGGCAAGTTGCTGGATAAACAATTCTCTTTTAGTTCTGCTCCTTGTCTCGCAAGTTGCTGAGAGCACATGCTCCTTTTTATTAATAAACTATTCTCCCCTTGGTTTTCTTGTCTCCACCGGTTCCCTCCAAGTTTGAATATTCAAACTTGGCGAGTTAATGTCTTCTTTCTTCCTTGCCTCTCACGTTTCTTCTAGGTCTCGGATGAGCTTCCTTGTGTGTCAAGTTACTAATGTCTTCTCTCCCAAGTTAGCTCATCCTCTTTATTTCTTGTCTTCTTTATTTATTAAGGTCAATACTCCCCCTCAAGCTTGATCCAATACAATGATCAAGCTTGGAAACCATGAAGACTTCCCTCATTAAAACCTTAATATGCAAAACCCTGTTTTTTGGGACAAAAACATACTAAGGAAAGAGTAGAAGCTCCATGGCTAAGAGAATTATGCCTTGGTAATGTCAGTGAGTCCAAGTTTAGGATAAATGGACTCACACACCTTGGTACTTGCGGCTTTAGTGAAAATGTCGGCAACTGATCTTCACTCCTTGTGTAGCACGGCAATATGACTTCTTGGATCACCATTTGTCTCACCTTATGGCAGTCCACTTCAATGTGCTTCGTCCTCTCATGAAAACACTGAGTTTGAGGCTATGTGAATGGCTGCTTGGTTATCACAATGCATTGTGATTGGAGAAGTGATCTCGACTCCCAAATCTTTGAGTAATCCTTTAATCCATACCAGCTCGTTTGTAAGTTTCCTCATGGCTCTATATTCAGCTTCAGCACTTGAACATGAAACCACCTTTTGTTTCTTGCTCTTCCAAGTTACCAAATTGCCTCCAATGAAGGTGCAATAGCCCGTAGTGGATTTCCTATCATTTCTGTCTCCTGCCCAATCAGCATCACAGTATCCTACTACTTCTGTGTTGCCATTACATCCCATCCATATTCCTTGTCCGGGATCTCCATTAAGATATCTAAGTATCCTCTCCACCATTTTCCAGTGATGAACCTTTGGCACTTGCATATGCTGGCTCACCTGGTTCACAGCAAAACAAATATCAGGTCTAGTGATAGTTAAATAGATAAGCTTACCCACTAGTCTTCTGTATTGTTTTGGATCATCAAATGATGTTGCCTCATACTCCCCCTCACGCAAGATTTTATAGCCATCCTCTAGTGGAGTCTTTGCTGGTTTCTCTCCAAGCATACCTGCTCCATTCAAGAGATCAAGTGTGTACTTTCTTTGGGATAAGAATAGCCCTTCTTTAGATCGGCATACTTCTATTCCAAGAAAGTACTTTAGTTCACCTAAATCTTTAATATCAAAAACAGATTTTAAATACGCCTTGGTGATTTGTATACCTTCTTTGTCACTCCCTGTGATGATGATATCATCAACATACACAAGGATGACTACTATACCTTGTTGGCTGGTGAGAGTGAATAGAGTATGGTCTGCCTCAGATCTACTGAACCCTTTTCCATTAAGGGTAGTGCTGAGCTTATGGTACCATGCTCTTGGTGATTGCTTCAGCCCATAGATGGCCTTCTTGAGTCTCAACACATTTCCTGGTTTGGCCATGTCTTCTAGACCAGGAGGAGGACGCATGTAGACCTCATCCTCTAGTTCTCCTTGAAGAAAAGCGTTCTTCACATCCATTTGCCATAGATCCCATTCCAAGTTGGTTGCAAGTGACAGTATAATTCTGATGGTGTGAAGTTTTGCTACTGGTGCAAATGTATCCAAGTAGTCTTCTCCATAAGTCTGAGTGAATCCCCTTGCTATTAACTTGAAGAAAGAAATGGAGCCAAAGGAAGAGTTGAGATGAGTTTGGGTCTGGTGCAAAGTTAGGGCAAGACCTCCGGAGATTGTCTAAGAAGACTTTAGGAGTGTTTAAAAGTGTCCAGAAGAGTCATGAAGGTTGTGCAAAGATAGGGCCAAGTCCAGGAGGGACTTAGAAGGCTGTTAAGGAGCAAATGGGAGAATGTGCAAAGTTAGGGCGAGGCCGTACGGATTTGGTACGGACGGATGTACTCGGACCGTACGGATCCGTACGGACCAGATTGACCCGAAACTTGCACATTCAACCATTTGAGAAGATTTGAGACTTGTGCAAAAATAGGGCGAGGTACGGACCGTGCAAAAATAGGGCAAGACACGGACCGTGCAAAGTCCGGGCCACCCAAAAATGTTCTCATTATGACTTTAAAGATGTTTGGGGAGTTCGTGCAAAAATAGGGCAAAACGGTACGGCCCGTGCAAAGTCCGGGACTAAAAGACAAGCTTCTGATCTTTAAGAGAAGAAGACAAAAGCTTAAGAGAAGAAGACAAACCTTTAAGAGAAGAAGACAAAAGAGTGAGCTGGCATGAGCTGTCCAGAAGCTGTGTAGGGGACCATGTATCTGGACAGATACATGGGAACATTCATGGGCGCCTATGAGGAGCCAATAAGGAGCCAGCCTTCCCTTTGACCAACCAATCAGCTCCCATCACTCAGATTGCATCAAGACCAGACCTAAGACTCAATCTCACACGTCCATCCTTCCATGCTTCAAGTATTATCAGCCATTAGATTTAGGTTTAGGGTCCAGAAACCTGTAAAGCCTATATATATTACTCTTGTTGGCGATTTGTAACTCTTAAGGGAGTAAGGGGGATTTCCCCTCTCCACTTCTATAAACAAAAGCTTAGTGTTCTTGAATTAGTCTCTCTTAATCTATCTCTTTCTTAATCTCTCTAATCTCTCTAAACTCTCCTAATCTTTGTTTCTGGTTCAAGTAAACACTAAGTGAACCAGATCCACTCTCTTCACCATTTCGTGTTCTCTCTGTCTATAAAGGGTTTGTTCATCCTGTTCTTCACACACACGAGTCCATACTCTGAAAATCTAACATGGTATCAGAGCCAGGTTCATCAGAACTTGGTTCCTTCATCCGCTGAAGATCTAAGCTCACTCTCATGTCCATTCAAGCCCAAAAGACACTTCCTTTCCAGCCGGTTCAACCTCTACAAGAAGGTGTTCATCTGCTGCCCAGAAAGTGTTCTTGAAGACCCATACTCTCTCATACCCGTCCAGAAGAAAGAAGAGCCTTGGATCTAGAAGTTTTGGAGAGGACTTGCTCCCCTCTTCATCAAAACTGTCCAGGCCGGTTCCTATTCAAAGATCAGGAAGAAAGGTGAAAGCTTTCACCTTGTTACTGATGGAGGCGACTCAAGTATGAAGAAAGGTGGAGTCTTTGACATGGAGAGTCCAAGGGGAAGGTCCATGGAGGAAGGAGATGTTGGGGTCGACACCAATAGCTCTTGTCCAGTCCATGTATCACTGGTGGTTCAAGGAACTAACACTAGTTCCTTGACTGTAAGGAAACTTCTTTCCCTTGATTAAAGCTTGATCCTTTATGAACTATATGAACTGAAATGTGTGTGTGTGATGTGTTGAAGCCTGAGAATGTGTTTAAAGATTGCTAGATGTGAATGTTTAGAATCTGTTCCAGGTTGTATTGAAAGAGACTCGTTTGGTTGTTTGAGTTATTGAAATGCTTGCTCCAGTTCTTAATGATGCTTGCCATGATATTAGATAGTATGTTCTGAATCTGCTTGCATACATGAATAGAACTGATTGAAAGTAAAGCATTGGGTCTGGTATTTGGAAATGATAATGTTGCTTAGTCTCTGTTCTTAATGGTTGTCTTGCTAGGATGATAGATTGTGTGTCTAATCCGGCTTGCTTTCATGAATAGAATAGGTTAAGACTGTTGCATTCGTTTATCATTGTTACAGCCTTAAGGTTGAGACACCTAGACTTGATTCTAAGGGTCGTTTAAGGCAGGAGTTATGTGCCTAATTGCTTGTGATTGTTCCTGATCAGTTCATCCATAGCATTTAGAGAGTGGTAAGCTTGCATTAGATGGATCTTAATGACAATGAGATACTGTCTAAGTGCAAAGCTTGTGACATTGGTGATCAAACTTGATGATTAGTCAAGGTTTGATCCCAATGCATGTGTGTCTTATCTTGTTTGGAGTTTGAGTGTTGTTTCAGGTTCACAAGGAGTGTCCTTGTTCAGCATCAATCCGGAACAAAGAGGAAGACTTGCCCATTGCTGAAGCAGTGGAGAGTTGTTGGTGCTTGTGCATGAAGCCAGTAGTCTAAGCGCAGCTGTTGGGAGTGATGTGCTCCTGGTTCGTGAAGATGCACAAGGCAAGGTCATCACTGAAGCTTGAGGAGGCTGGTGACCTGAGGGTACTTGGAGCTGAAGACATGAAGGTGGACCAGTGATTTAAGCGCAGCTGTTGGGGTGGTGTGCTCCTGGTTTGGATGCTTATTCAGGCTCACTTCCAAGCTTGAACCTAAACTCAATTCAAGCTTGAGGTGGGGACTTGAGTGAGCTACCTGATGATCTAAGTTCAAGACCTGGTTCCTACTCACCATTGCACCAGGAATAGAAGATGGAGCCATCCGGGTTTAGACATTGGCGAGTCTAGACAAGAGAGTGGTCAGAGCACTCTTGGCTGTGTGAAGAAGAAGGTGACTCTACAATGCGGCTTCTGAAGTGAGGTGGTTGAAGAGTTAGCTGAGGTATCTTCCAGCATTCCATTCAAGGTGGCGAGATCAGAAAGGAGTGGGCAGTGGTGTGTTGATCAAGATCATGAAGCAATCCTTTCAAGCTTGACTTGTTCCACATGGTCAAGCTTGAGGGGGAGTATTGAGAAGCTTCAATGATCTGTGAAGATGGAGTCCTTGGTGATTGTTCAAGAAGAAGAAGCAACCAAGGCTGAGTTAGTATCTGGTAATCCGAGCACTTAACCCAACAAGAAGTTGGGTGAAAGGGGGAGAGACCAAGATCAGTATGAGATGAGCTAAATGAGCTCAATAAGAGTTAGTGGTGTGCAATGAGAGTCGGTCCAGACTTGCACCACAGTGAGGGCCATGATCCAGAGTTCTTTGTGTCCACCACACTGGTTGAGACACAAAGAACTCACTGGCCAATCCCTAGGCCTTGGAGATCTTACTCTTTTCCTTATCAAGGTTTTATCCCAAAAGGGTTTTCTTTGATAAGGTTTTTAATGAGGAGACTCTTCAAGGTTCCAAGCTTGACTTAGGATCACTAGAGTCAAGCTTGAGGGGGAGTATTAACTTGAAGAAAGAAATGGAGCCAAAGGAAGAGTTGAGATGAGTTTGGGTCTGGTGCAAAGTTAGGGCAAGACCTCCGGAGATTGTCTAAGAAGACTTTAGGAGTGTTTAAAAGTGTCCAGAAGAGTCATGAAGGTTGTGCAAAGATAGGGCCAAGTCCAGGAGGGACTTAGAAGGCTGTTAAGGAGCAAATGGGAGAATGTGCAAAGTTAGGGCGAGGCCGTACGGATTTGGTACGGACGGATGTACTCGGACCGTACGGATCCGTACGGACCAGATTGACCCGAAACTTGCACATTCAACCATTTGAGAAGATTTGAGACTTGTGCAAAAATAGGGCGAGGTACGGACCGTGCAAAAATAGGGCAAGACACGGACCGTGCAAAGTCCGGGCCACCCAAAAATGTTCTCATTATGACTTTAAAGATGTTTGGGGAGTTCGTGCAAAAATAGGGCAAAACGGTACGGCCCGTGCAAAGTCCGGGACTAAAAGACAAGCTTCTGATCTTTAAGAGAAGAAGACAAAAGCTTAAGAGAAGAAGACAAACCTTTAAGAGAAGAAGACAAAAGAGTGAGCTGGCATGAGCTGTCCAGAAGCTGTGTAGGGGACCATGTATCTGGACAGATACATGGGAACATTCATGGGCGCCTATGAGGAGCCAATAAGGAGCCAGCCTTCCCTTTGACCAACCAATCAGCTCCCATCACTCAGATTGCATCAAGACCAGACCTAAGACTCAATCTCACACGTCCATCCTTCCATGCTTCAAGTATTATCAGCCATTAGATTTAGGTTTAGGGTCCAGAAACCTGTAAAGCCTATATATATTACTCTTGTTGGCGATTTGTAACTCTTAAGGGAGTAAGGGGGATTTCCCCTCTCCACTTCTATAAACAAAAGCTTAGTGTTCTTGAATTAGTCTCTCTTAATCTATCTCTTTCTTAATCTCTCTAATCTCTCTAAACTCTCCTAATCTTTGTTTCTGGTTCAAGTAAACACTAAGTGAACCAGATCCACTCTCTTCACCATTTCGTGTTCTCTCTGTCTATAAAGGGTTTGTTCATCCTGTTCTTCACACACACGAGTCCATACTCTGAAAATCTAACACTTGCTACCAGCCTTGTCTTCTTTCTTTCTGGTTTTCCATTAGCTAGATACTTGATGGTGTAGATGAGCCGGCTTGTTACTGCTTTCTTTCCTTTGGGAAGTTCAGTCTCAAACCATGTATCATTCTTGATCATGGCATTGATTTCATCTTCAACCGATGCTCTCCACTCATCATCTGCCATGGCTTCTTCATAAGTTCTTGGAAGATACTCTTGATCTACGTTGCCTATGAAGGCTTGATGTTCTTCTGGATATTGGGCCAAAGAACACACTGCCTGAGTGGGATGAGAGACTACATTGGCATTGAAGTATACCCTTTTATTTTTCCAGGTTTCTGGATCATGTCTAATCCTGGTGCTTCTTCTTAATGGTTGTACTTGTGCTTGCTGTTCAGTGTGCACTTGTTCTTCAGTGTCCTCATCCTCATGATCTTGTGGGTGATCAGGTTGATCATGGCTTTCAGAACCTTCATGCCGCATTGTTCCTTCTGGTTCTGGTTGGTTACCCCCCTCATGATCAGCCGGGAAGCCCTCTGGAGCTGTATCTGCGGTTTGATGAGGTGCCCTACTTGTAGTCTCATTTTCCGTGGGCTGGTGAACACCAAGGCTCTCCAGTATGATCCTCAAGTTGGTTGCTCTGTCGGATGGGGTGTCTGAGAGATCTTTAAGGTTATCCCAGCTTTTCTCATCATAATACCCTTTTGATTCAACAAATTTGACATCCCTTGAGACCATTACCCTCCTGGTTTCTGGTACATAACACTTGTATCCCTTTTGATTCGCAGAATACCCAATAAATATGGCTTTGACACTTTTGGCTTCAAGTTTATTTCTTTGTTCTCCTGGAATCAAAACAAAACAGAGACATCCAAACACACGCAAATGCTCAAGAGAGGGTTTAGTTTTATTCAATACCTCATAGGGAGAGACATCATGGAGGACCCGTGTAGGTGTTCTATTGATCAAGTAACATGCGGATACCACAGCATCACCCCAAAAACGTTTTGGGACATTAGTGTGGAACATCATACTCCTAGCAACCTCCATGAGATGTCTATTCTTCCTCTCTGCCACTCCATTTTGTTGAGGTGTGTATGGGCAACTGGTTTGATGGATGATTCCATGTCTAGTTAAATAGTTCTTGAAGTTGTGGCTTGTGTACTCACCACCATTGTCTGACCTAAAAACCTTAATCTTGGCATTGAAATGGTTAGTGATATAGCTTTGGAAGTTAATAAAGGCTTCTAACACCCTATCTTTAGATTGGATTAAGGTCAGCCAAGTATACTTTGATTTCTCATCTATAAACGTGACAAAGTATTTGTGGTTTTCCCTAGACACACAAGGTGCAGTCCAGACATCTGAGTGAACTAGATCAAAGCAATGTTCATAAATAGAATTTGATTTAGGGAAAACAGTTCTGCAATGTTTACCAAGAATACAAGCCTCACAGCTATCATTCTTAAAAGACACGTTAGGTAACATCAATCCTAAGGCACGAGTATGAGGATGGCCTAATCTAGCATGCCACAAAGCACTTGTATTTAAAACAGAAGCAGAATTAAAAGCATAAGGTAAATTTGTTTTAAGTTCAGTGTCTTCAAGCAAATAGAGATCTCCTTTGCTCACACCTTTTCCAATCATCTTACTGGTCTCAATATCCTGAAAATGAACCTCATTAGGACTAAAGATCACATGGCAGTTAAGATCACAAGTTGCCTTTTTTACCGAGAGTAAATTGGAAGTAAAGGAGGGCATGTATAAAGCTTTAGATTCTTTATCAAATAACTTCAAATTCCCTATGCCCTCAATGGGTACCTTATCACCATTTGCTATTGTAACACTTCCTAGAGCCGGTTTAACATTACTAATCAGTTTAGCATCTCTTATCATATGGTGTGAAGCTCCTGAATCTATAATTAAAGGCCTAGCCGTTCTAGAATTATACTGAATGGTATTGAAAGCATTATGACCATTACTACTAGTGTTACCAGAGTTTGCATTGAGGGCTTTTATGAGAGCCTCAATGTCTGACTTGCGGATTAGAGAGTCCTCTTGTTGGAGTTGAGTCGAAGTTCCAGCAATGTGTGCGGTTGAGTTCATGGCTCTTCCTCCGTTTTGTTGATGCACCGGTTGAACCAAGGGCTGGGCATTCTGATATGCTGCTTCTTGTGCTCTAGCAGCTTCATGTGCTCTAGCTTGGTTGAACCGTGATGGAGGTCGGAGGTGAGGATGAAGAATCCAGCACTGGTTCTTCATATGTCCATTCCTTTTGCAATGCTCACAAGTGACTCGCCGGTTCTCTGGTTTGAAGTAGGCCTTATTGACTGAAGCTTCAGCTTTGCGAGCCATGTTCAGGTCACCTTTTCCACCAAAGAGTCCCACTGAGCCTTGTTCCTTCTGGATTTGAGCGCATACCTCCTCAAGGGTAGGTAACTTGTCTGCCCTTAGTAGATGTTTGATGAGATCGTTGTATCCTGGATTGAGAGTGAGGAGTAGACCGAATACCTTATCTTGCTCACGCCTTTCATTCAGGATGGTTGAATCAGTGGTACTTGGCCTCAACATCTCTAGTTCTGCCCAGAGAGCTCTGAACTTACCAAAGTGTTGATTGAAGTCTGCATCTTCCTGGTTCAGGCAGTTGATAGCCTTCTTCACTTCAAAGACCCTACTGAGGTTGGATATGTTTCCATAGACCTTCTGGAGGGTATCCCACAACTCCTTTGCGGTTTCACAGTATGAGTAGGCCTCCATTATGGGACCATCAAGTGAGCTCTGGAGGATGTTCAGCACCATAAAGTCCTCTTGACTCCATTTGCCTTCATCTGCCTCCACGATCTCTTTGCCATCTTCTCCTTGGATGGTTTGTTTTGGCGCTTCCCCTGAAGTAATATGGGACCATAAGCCTTTTCCACCAAGGGCGTTCTTGATCAATCTTGACCAGAGAAGGTAGTTAACTCCCTTTAGAGTAACCGGAACAATCATTGCTTTGTTTTGCTCCATTTCAGAAAGTTGAGTTTAGATTTGCGGATGAGAAATAAGTTTCAAGGATGAGAATAACAAAGAGTGAATGAGAATAGAGTAGTTTTGCGGAAGGAAACTAGGTTTAGGAGCCAAATGGCTCTGATACCATGTAAGAATATGAAGAATATTGTTAAGAACACTCAAGAACACAAGAGAAAGAGTGAGTTTGATCCGTAACCAGAAAAGAGAGAGAGTGTTTATGTGTTTGTCTGCGAGAGAGAATGAGAATGAGGAAGGGTTGTTTTTCCTTACATCTGAATAATGAGGTTACAAGGTATTAAATAGACAGCAATAAGATGCCTTCTGCCCATACAGGAATAAACAATATAAACCATATAATAACAAACCCATGCTATTCTGGATCGATTGTCTGGTGTGGGAGAAGTAAAGCATGTTCTCGGCAGGTAAGTGGGATGTGCAGGTTGGCGAGTGCAACTTGTCTGGCAAGTTGCTGGATAAACAATTCTCTTTTAGTTCTGCTCCTTGTCTCGCAAGTTGCTGAGAGCACATGCTCCTTTTTATTAATAAACTATTCTCCCCTTGGTTTTCTTGTCTCCACCGGTTCCCTCCAAGTTTGAATATTCAAACTTGGCGAGTTAATGTCTTCTTTCTTCCTTGCCTCTAACGTTTCTTCTAGGTCTCGGATGAGCTTCCTTGTGT